>JANHAO010004434.1:0-24213 GCA_026873985.1 Saraca asoca | reverse complement strand
TGTAAATTGAGATTGCGACTATAAAATGGGTAAGCACGTTTCCAAGGCTATATTTTATATAGATATATTTTCAAATATGATTTTTTATATGGGATTTTGAGTAATTATGGGATTTATTTACTCACTGAGTTTCCTAGAAACTCACTCCTTTTGTTTCTATGTTTTTCAGATTCAGAAGTCTCCCTAGTTTCTCGTTTAGTGTGCCACCTTCCGCGGAGATTGAAAGGTATACAATGGTGATGTGATATGATAGTTGGATAGGATTGCATGTGTATGTATTGTACATATTGACTGGTTGCCCAATAGGATGTGATTCATATAGTCTGGGCCATTGTTTTGTATTATGTTATCATACAAGTTTGACGGGCGTGTAGCCCTTGATGTTTGTTGTGTAGGCCATGTGGCCAGGTGTCCAGAAAATAGAAGAAATTCTGTCGAATTTTCGGTAGAGAATATAAATTTGTATTGGATGGTTAATGAAAATTTTATGTATTAGTGTTATGTCAGTGTTATATGGTAAGGCTTGAGGGGGTTTCCTGAAGTAAAGAGGTTCCTTATGGTAACCTTCTACGCTGGTCACGTGCTCAGGATTGGGGTGTGACAATAAACAAACTCATGTTGTAAGGAAGAAATTTGAACTTTTTATAACTAAATTAGAAACAAATATGTGGTGTGTGTGTGTGTATATATATATTGGTTTTCATTTTGGATGAAGATAGATGACCATTGAAATAAATGTTAGGTGAGTAGTTTTGATTCTGTCATTGACAATCATTATACAACAAAGAAAATATTGAGAAACCAATTAGAAAGACTAATATTTTTTAATCTCCTCATAATAAAATTATTATTATGAGCTTTGATTAGTCAGAAGAAATAAGCACTAAATCATATTTATTATACAAATAAATATTAGTTGTTAATAAATACTTTATTGATGAAAATGATTAATATGATATTTTTATATGAATATAACTATTATTGTTTTATATGCATAGAAAAAGTCATTACTAAGAGAGCCTAGAGTATATTTCATCGCACGATCGAGGTGGAAAAAAAATGAATGCCACTTTCTCTGTGGTTGAAAAAACGCATGGACCGAATCACATATGTGTATCGTGACCTTGAGACACTTTATTTATTTTTTTGGTGAGAAAAATTAATAATATAGATAAATTATTAGAATTACTGGTTAGAATGTCACTAGCATGATCGGAATTTTTTTTTTAATCTCTGAGTAATTGCCGAAGGGATTACTTTATTTTTAATTTATCCAAATAAATAGTTTCAGGTTATGGAATATTTTTTTTTACACCAAAAACGAAATGCCACTTTCTTAATTATTTATTATTGTTGGCTGAACATTCTTACATTTTCCACTCATACATTCATTTTGGGTCATATATGGAGCCTCACACGAGACCCCCATGGGGTTGCAAAACTGGATAGAATCCGGCCCATAATACACGCCCGCCCTCCCGCCCGCCCGCCCGCCCGATCACCTTTCCCTCCCTCGTTTTCTCGGGAAAGAAACAGCAGGAAAATTCGTATGTCGAAAAGTAGAATTGCGGTTAAACTCAAAACCCCGTTAGAGTCCTTTCATTTATTTATTTTTCTCATTTTCTGTTTGTTATTTTGGAGTCCCGCGCAATTTCTTCCACATGTAATTACCTTCTTCTTTCTTGTAGGGGTCACTCTCTCCTATGCTTTCTTCACCCTAATTCCTCAAATCCCAATCCTCTTCCAATATCTTTATTTCAATTTGTCTAAATGGAGGAGGATAAAGCTGCTGCCAGTAGCGGCGGCGATCCGACGGCGAGGGCTTCTTCTTCCTTCGTTAGAAAGGGTGACCGGAAAATTTTTGCGGTGGAGCTCCGGCCAGGTGAGACCACTATAGTTTCATGGAAGAAGCTGATGAAAGATGCTAACAGGGTTAATGGATCCGCTTCGTTCCCTGAACACCCTGTCAATGCAAATCCGAGCCTGGAGTCCCGAATTGCTCCAGTGAGATTTTTTTGTTTCACTTTCATCTAATGTGTTTGCCTTGGATATATATTTTTAAAACTTCTACATACATTATTTGTGATATCATGTGTAAAAACCATTGTTTTCTTACTCCTCCTCTAGTTGCTTTTATACTAGCATATAAAGTCCAGCTCCTTCGTCTTGTTTAAATTGCAGTTTTGCATTTGTATTTATACTTGACTAATTGTTCTTAACAAGCCTCTGTCCATCTCTTTCAGGGGCAGCCTACTGAAGAGGACGCAAAAGATGCTCCAAATCGTTTTAGTGCTGTAATTGAGAAGATTGAACGACTTTACACAGTATGCATATATGTTTTACTGGGCTTATTAATCTTTAGTCTCCATCAGCAGTATTCCACCAATTTATTTTAAACCATGGAATTTATATGTGCAACAGTTGTACACTTAAGATTATTTTTTAATGTAGACTTTCCTTATTGGGAATATTATGACACGATTTATTACAGGGTAGGGATAGTAGTGATGATGAAGATCTACTAGATATTCCTGATGACGATCAGTATGATACAGAAGACTCTTTCATTGATGATGCTGAGCTGGTAGGTATCTTTGTGCATTGTTTTGGTTTCTGTATGGCTCTTTTGATTTAAGTATTGCTTACAGGAATCATATTTTTATGTATTATGGACTTGTGGACTAGTGTACTATGTCAATTAATATTCTTTATGCAGGATGAATATTTTGAGGTTGATAATTCTGCAATCAAACATGATGGATTCTTTGTGAATAGGGGTAAATTGGAACGCATGTAAGTTATGTTTTTGTATCTTTTTGACTATTTGCCTTGAGTAGGGTACTTCATTTATCTTTTCTTTTGAAACCATGCATGTATGGAAACTTCTTAGTTCATACTGATTTTCATTGATCTCTCTATTAGAAGTGAACCTCCAGCATTGCCTAGCCAGCAACCCAAAAAAAGACGCAGAAAAGATATTTTGAAGGATCCTGGTGAATGTTTTGATGGTCATGGATCAAATAAAGATGTAAAAGCGGGCAAGACAACTGGAAAGGCAGCATCATTACTAGTGAAGAATACATATGACTCCTCACAGAATTTGGCAGTACCTAGTGAACATCATGAAGACTTGAAGTTTCGGAATCAAATGGATGCCTCTGCTATTGGTACGAAAAAGAAAGCAGCTGATACTAGACCAATATTGGATCCTTCTGTCTCTTTGAAAGTATCAAGTGGTGATGCTTTTGCATCAGTAACTGAAGCAAAGGATGTTGATAAGGCAAAGATAGGAGTTTTTCAGTCTAAGAACACTAGCAATAAATATAAAGATTCTAGTGGATCCTTTGATTCTTCTCAGCAGAAGTACCATGAAAAGAGTGCTTATGCGCATTCCAAATCTCATCTTGGAAGACCCACTAGTAACATTGATAACTTGGAAAACCCAGGTCAATCAAAAGAGAGAAATGACATGCATGAACTGCCAGATCTTAACTTGTCCGTGGGAAACTCTGCCATGCAGGCAACAGTAAGTTTTTTTTATGCTGTTTTCCCTTATGTTATCTTTTGTCTTGTTAATGAATTTCTTTAGTCGGCAGCAGATCAAATCCTATACTCGGCCTTACATGCTGTGCTCCAGTGAAAGTGAGCACTGAAATTGTGAATAACTGAGCTGAAGAATGAGTGAAAAAAGGAAGGCTCTGTTGTCTCCCTGTCATTTGTGGATAAAGAACAGCAATTTTGTGGGAGATTTTATGTTTGTGTTAGGCATGAAATTATACGTTTGTAGCATTATTGCATCTACCTTCATTTTGACTAGTTTTCTTGGCTATCACGTGGCATGCTCCGCCAGTTAAAGTAAAGGTTAATACTAGCATGCATGAGTTGTTGTTTTTTTGACAGAAATTGGGTTGGAGATTTTGACAGAGTAAGCTATCCTGATTGGCCTCTACATGCACATGACTTAGTGAGTTGAACATGTCTCGTGGTTCTAACTTCTAAGAACTCTGACTAGTGATGATGACAGTTGTCATATTGGGTTCTGCTTTACTAAAATTTCATGCTGTTTTTCCTTATCACAGAGATGCATGTAAACTATATTTAAATCTATTAGTATATAGTGCCTGTGGCCGTCCTGAGTTTTTTTAAATGTTATGCAGAAATCACATTATATTCACAAGAAAGATGGTTCTAGTGTGAGGCCAAGGACTTCAATGCTTGAAAGGGCTATTAGAGATTTAGAGAAGGCGGTTGCAGAATGTAAGTGTTGAAATAGTTTTCAAGTTTGCTTTTCATAGGTTTGAATGGTGTGGAGTTCACTGCAAATTCTAAGTTGTTTTGTGCACTATTATTTCAGCAAGACCACCTGCAGGAGAAAACCAGGAGGCTGATACTGCATCCCTGGCAGTCAAAAGGAGGTTGCCTAGAGAAGTAAAGCTAAAGCTTGCTAAAGTTGCTAGATTAGCGGTACTGGCAAATGTTTATTCATGTGCTCTTAGATATGCACAATATTATAATTATTCTATTTTTACATGCAGTCTCTGAAGAATTTAATATTTTTTGCATGTTTTTTGATGCAGCAGGCAAGCCAGGGGAAAGTATCCAAGGAGTTAATTATCCGTCTTATGAGTATTCTTGGGCACCTGATACAAGTCCGAACCCTAAAGGTACTGTATCATCCACGTCTAAAAGGATGATCCTTTGGCATATGTTGCTTTGTTTTCTAACTTTAATCTTCCCTAATGCCTTGTTTCTTGCTGACATATAATATGTTTGGTATAACGATGAGATAATTGATTGAGTGTAATTGATTATAAATAATTGATTTTTGAAAGAATTGGTTATAGGTGTGTCTGTTTTATGTTTTGAGACATTTTTTTTTTTGATAATTGATTTTATTATGAGCATAACTGATTCTGAAAAACTATTTATGATACAAAAATCATGATGGGAACAGAAGCTATTTCGTGAAGCTTTGGATTTCATCATGATTTTAAGGGCAGAATTGATTTTTAAGGACTTCTAAAAAGTTAACCAAACTGCTAAAACAACTGCGTGATCAATCATGGACTCATATAATTGATTCTAGACTTGTCAATTGTGATACCAAAGAAGCACATGGTATAATTGGTGCTGTGTTTTGATAAGATGAATTTTTTTTGTTAGTGTTTTGTCAATGTCTGCTTATTGTAGCACTGCAATTCTGTAAAAAACTTGATGGTCAATGCTTTATTATTTGTCATCATTATTATTGATTTTTCAACCAACACATGTGAATGAGAGGCTTCAATAGGCTATGTTATCTCGTATGTTAGCTGTCCAAAGTCTCTATTTTTGTGTAAGTTTCTTTGAGTTCAGTTATTATTAGATAAAATTTAGTAACACTACAGTTATGCTTTGGTTTATATTTGTCGCCTTATTATTGTTTGTTTTGTTTGGACTCTGAATGGAGTGTATAAACTCTCTGACAATCCAGAAATATTTCTTTTACTTTTATTTTTTTTTACTATATATATTTGCTTTAGTAGTGTCTAAACTTGAATTAGAACTATTGTTTCTTGCTGGATTGAGCCCCCCTCCTTGATTTAACTTGGTTTTTGTTGATATAGTCATAGCAATTATTTGTAACTGTTCTTTTCATTGTTGTTTCAGTATATTTGGGTTCCCTTAATGCTTGAAACCACTTGTCCACTCATGCAATATATTCCTGCTACAGAGAAACTTAAAAATCATGATCAGCACGGGTCTGTCAGCAAAGAAGGAGAAAGATGATAGGTTTCAACAGATAAAAAAGGAAGTTGTTGAATTGATTAAGATGAAGCCCCCCTCCTTAGAATTTGAGGTATATTATGGTTGACTTTTTCATTATGCCAGTCACCAGAATCTGCTAATCTGGCTCACATGCTTGTTATTTTCACCTTTTATATTACTGTCTGGAGATTGCACAAAAAATTATGGCTGTTGTATCAATCATGGCATTTGATATGTTCTTAGGGGGCCTTTTCTTTTTTGCATGTTCTTTGGCTTGCTTGTCTTTGCTGGTGCATAATTTTTCTTTATTGCCCAGTTTGCCACATCATAAAGCACTTCCTTTCATTATTTTTTCCCTTTCTTGATGGATTTGATACACTGGTAATCAAGAGATGATTGATAATGGATTGTTTCCTGGAAAGGGATTCCAGTGTAACAAATCCATCAAGAAAGGGAAAAAATAACAAGAGATGCTTTATAATGGATTGTTTTCCTGGAAAGGGTTTGTTTCAATTGTCATCTGAATCAAGTTTTATATATGTTCTGCTGTTTGTGCTTTATCTTGATCCAAATTTATAACTTTTAACGAACTAAGCTTTGGTTAACTAATTTTATCTGCTTGATTTTGTTTTTTGGTCATTTCAGCAACAGCAGCAAGCTGGCTCATCTGGTGATTGTCAAGAATGTGGTCCTGAGGATCAAGCATCAACAAAAAGAAAGTATAGCATGGACACTGCATTGGAGGAAAAGATTTGTGATCTTTATGACCTTTTTGTTGATGTAAAGCAATTTGAGCTTCAAATTACTTATTTTCAAAATCCATTTTGGCTTTGAAAACTCTTTCTTATGGAAGGCAGTTTTTGATTGTTCTAGGGGTTGGATGAAGATGCAGGTCCTCAAATCCGAAAGTTGTATGCGGAGGTAGTTGATATTTTCTAATACTTACCTTTTGATACTGGTTCCTGGAGAATTGTTGGGTTGCATGTGCTGTGTTTTTCTGTGATTATTTTTATGATTGAGGGCCATAAAATTTCATTGACTTTCTTGTTGAAGTTCTTCTCTCCTTCATAACACTTTATTTTTATGTCAGTGCATCCTCATTTAGGTTAAACCTACATTTTTTTTTAATAGAAAAATAAGATTTTATTAAGAGAAGAAAGAAGAGTACATAAGAAGAGGATAAGTCATCCTCTAGAAAGAAGAAAACAGCAAGATAAAAAAATGCAGGAGAAAGAATCAGGAGACCTCTCAATCAAAGATCTAAAACAGCATTCCAATTCTTTTGCAAATTAGGCAAACTTATCCCTTGAAAAAACCATGGGCTTTTAGCCATAGCGAAGCGACAAACATAATCTTATCCCACACCAGGAACATTGGCTAACATTGCTATTTAAAAATTCTAGCATTCCTCTCTTTCTCTTGAAGACACAGAAAGGAAAATTAGTGGAATATATGTTCAGAATTTAATGATGACAAAAAGTAACATCACTTATTTTTTTCTTGACCTCCATTTTTATGGTGGTTCTAATACTCAACTCCTTATATTTCAGGAGCTTTGGCTCTACTTGATTTTGCTGGGAATATACTTTCTTTTCAATGTGTAAACTCATGCCATTTCTGAAAACCTGCTTGCTTTATTATACAGGTGCTAATAAATTTTTTTGTTATGCCAATTTTTTTTTTCTTAATAAGTTTAATTTCTTGTTCAGCTTGCTACATTGTGGCCAAATGGTCACATGGATAACCGTGGGATTAAACGTGCAATTTGTAGGGCAAAAGAGAGGCGCAAAGCACTCTACAGCAGACATAAGGTATACCTTTTTATTTGTTCATGGATTTAGTGTTTTGATTAAAAGAACGTAGATAAGAAGGATTTAATTTTGATCTACTGTTGAATAGAAGTTTTATTAGTTTTATAGGAACAGTTTATCAAATTTAAATTCAATACAGAAAAGGGGCATCAAAGTCTGTGTTCTAGCTTATAAATTTTTTTTTTTTATTGAAAAAGAAATTTTTATAGAAGGAAAACAGAGAAGAGGACAAGGAAAAAGGACTATCAAGACAAATTATCCGGACAAACCCCATAGATATCAAACAATGAGACTAACTTGCTCCACAACTCCCAAGCCATAACACAATGGAGATATAAGTAATTACTGGTCTTTGAACATCGACAACACATCACACATATTTGGAAACAAAGCCTTATGATTATGAGATCTATGCACCTGGAGCGTATCATTTGTAATAATCCTATTAAGAACAGCAGTCCAAACAAACCTTGATTTTCCAGAAAGAGATAGTAAAAGGCATAAATTGATTAGAAGGATTTTCAATCCAAAAATCAAAGATTTACAAGTGTAAGACCTTAGCGATCTAAATACCATGTGCGCCTATCTGGAACAAGAGAAAAGTTAACAGAATCAAGCAAAGACATCAAAGCAAGTAATTTAGAATTCTCTCTTTAATTCAAATTCCTCGTAAAATGAAAGTTCCAGGAAAACCTAGAACCTTCTCGATGGATAAACAAAGAAATAATAGCATTATGTAAGGAAGGTAGATGATAAAGACTGGAAACCAGTCCAAAAAAGCAATCTCTCCCAAACAATAATACCCCCGGAAAAGGCATCATGTAATTTAAAGGATGGGTAACTATATGTTGTAAGATTAGCCTGTTTGCACAAAATGGCAAGCTGAAATTGATACATGTCTTGGAAGCTTTCATGTTAATTTAACTCTCTTATTATTTTTCTCTTATGTAACTAGGATCAGGAAAAAATAAAGAAGAGAAAGATGCTGGGACCTTGGCAAGAGGAGACTTTTCGAATTGAAGCTAGTTCAGTAACTTCAACTCAGAACATGCGAGAGAGGTTGGCTTCAGAGTCTAGCAGCCATAACTTCACTTCAGCGAACAAGCCAGTTTCTAATACGGTCACAGCTGTCCAGGTTCCCAGTCCTTCTATGAACAGTCCAAAACAAGAGAAAATAAAGGGAAGTTCAAACGATTCCCTGGATGGTGTCAGGGCTGCAGATGGTATTTTAACAAAGAAGAAGGTAAAGAGAAAACCAGAAATGGATTTGGAAGAAACTCATTTTCATCCTGAGAAGCCAGGAGAGGAAAGGCCCAAGTCCCAGAAGCAGTCTGCAGGTCCTTCCCTCAAATCAAGCCTTCAACTGACATCTATTTCAGGTCTTGAACAATCGAGCTAACATGATATCAACTTGGAGGATTACACAATCAGTATCTGTATCAAAGTCATAATTTTTTTTTCTTTTATATATATATATTTTTTTTCTCACCCCCCTTCCCAAGATTGAATCCTAGCCTACTGATTTTTACCATTTTTGTAATTATATTTCTTTGCAAGGTTGCATATAGATTTGTATTAATGATAGCATCAGACTGCTTTGCCTCAGCTCCTCTCCGGCTTTTCTCTTTAACACAACTGATATGACTGTTGGTTTTGTGCTGCTAGTCTATCTTCTTTTGTCTTGGTTGGCAAATTTTGTAGGTTGTGCTTCTTCAATATTCGCATGCAATTACGGTGACGAGTTTAGTTATAATGTCATGTGTAGATCCCCGTTGGGTTGAGTAGAGCAGTAATCTCCAGGTGATAAACGCTTGTAGCCGATTGAAGGAAATGTGTTAAGGAGGGACCTGATCGGATTGAAATAGATTATGAAATATCCATTAAAAACATGATAATTGAGGAATCAATACTCTTAATTTGTTGTGACCAAGCAAGCGGCTGCCAAACAACGCTAGGTCACTAACCTGAAAGCCAAGCTTCTCTCACACAAACTTCCTTTCCTTAGGGCAAACTCCATATGTCAACAAGAATTCAACTTGACGTACAATTCGAAACAAAGATGGTTAAAATTAAGTTTTTGTTAGTTTTTTTTTTTATATGCAAATAACATATTATTGAAAGGTAGTTAATATTAATAATAAAATCTATAAAAAAAATTAAGATTTGTAGAAATTCAAATATTTTAGAATGTACAAAATAAAAATAGCCTCGCCCCCAAAGTTCATAAGAAAAATGAGGAAATAAAATTTATGTAAATTTGAATATTATTAAAGTTCTAAGTTTATTAAGGTTATACCATTTTAACTAATTGATCTGTGGCAAAATGGACATGACTTTTCCGACTGTATATACTATGTTATTCACATGGCAAATGAAGTCAGAAAAAAACTCGCATAGCAAAAAATTACAAAATCAGTTTTGTTCCTATTAGCTCACAATGTAAAGGATATTAGTCCAATCAAATCAGTGAAAGAAAAAAAAAATACAATGGATAAAGAGGGAAAAAAAAAAAAGAAAAAACAGAAAGCATCACATCAGGAAGGAGGATAACGGCAATGTCCATGAAAATGAGAAAGAAAGGAACACAAGATGCCTCCACCACCAAAATTATTGGTGCAATCCAATATCCCCCGCCATCTTTCCATTTCCATCAATACTATCCACAACATTTTCCCGACATCCAAACTAATCTTAAACCTACAAAATATCCATTAGACATAAATTTCTGACAACAAAAATAATAATAATAATTATAATTACCAAAAGAATTAATGTTCGGAGATCAGTCGTGAACGCTCATGGTAGCATGTCTCCACATGTGCCACATGGCTTTCTACGTCGACACGTTTCCGCCGACGCCTTCGACGGCGGCCGGAGTTTTCTCACCGTCGTTTATCTGCTTCTTCAAGCGTCCTCCATCGTTCGGCAATGGGAAGCTCTTCGGTTACGAGTTGCATAGAAAGGGAAGGCTAAGGAGGCAGCTCAAGTTCGTCATCAGCGCCAAGATTACAAAGTCATTTTCCTTGAATTTCGGATTAGATTCTCAGGTCGTTCGTTTTCTTCACTTCTACTTATTTAGTTAGTTGAGTTTTTCTTTGCTCAGTCGAGGATGTTTCGATCGAAAGTTTGCAGCTTTCGGTTTCTGTTCCGAGACTGTCTATTGATCAGTAAACCTAAAGCCTAATATCTGATTCAATTTCAGTTGTTCCTTTAGCTAATATTATTATGTGTGCTTTAATATACTGTTGTTGGTCTCTCGGTCTGCTTTATTTGTCCATGTACTTGAATGAATTGAATACTTGAAAGTAGAAACGTTTCAGGACACGGACTGACAATCAACTTTAAACTATTTTGGGTGCTTCTCTTTTCAGAACTTGATTTCCTTTCCAAGCCATGATCCCTCACAGTTGCCTTGGATGGGTCCAGTTCCAGGCGATATTGCTGAAGTTGAAGCATATTGTAGGATCTTTAGGAATTCTGAAAGGTTTCATTCTGCATTGATGGATGCATTATGCAATCCATTGACTGGTGAATGTACTGTCTCGTATGAAGTTCCATCAGATGAGAAACCTCAACTGGAGGATAAAATAGTCTCTGTGCTTGGTTGCATGGTATCCCTAGTGAACAAAGGTAGGGAGGATGTTCTGACGGGAAGATCCTCAATTATGAATTCATTTCGTGTTGCAGAAGTTAGCCCAGTGGAGGATGAGCTCCCTCCACTTGCCACTTTTAGGAGTGAGATGAAAAGGTGTTCTGAGAGCTTGCATGTAGCACTAGAGAACTATTTGATACCTGATGATGATCGAAGCTTAGATGTATGGAGGAAACTTCAGCGACTGAAGAATGTTTGCTATGATTCTGGTTTTCCTCGTGCGGAGAATTATCCTTGCCATGCAATATTTGCAAATTGGAGTCCTGTTTATTTGTCCACTTCTAAAGAGGATACAAAATTCAAAGACTCAGGCGCTGCTTTTTGGACAGGTGGTCAGGTAACAGAAGAAGGACTGCAGTGGTTATTAAATAAAGGATATAAAACTATTATAGATCTCAGAGCAGAGACTGTAAAAGATAACTTCTATCAAGCAGCCATGCATGATGCTATTGTATCTGGGAGAATCGAATTGGTCAAAATCCCAGTTGAAGTTAGGACTGCACCTACAATGGATCAGGTTGTGAGGTTTGCTACTTATGTTTCAGAAAGCAGCAAAAGGCCAATCTATCTTCACAGCAAGGAAGGAGTTTGGAGAACATCTGCCATGGTCTCCCGATGGAGGCAGTACATGACTCGTTCTGCATCACAGTTTGTTTCTAATCAAGCAATTACTTCCAATGACATGTTATCTCGTCATACAAATGGATCCAGCAAACTGTTGGACTCTTCAATGACCAAAAGGATATCCTCTTTGGAAAAGGATATCAACTCATTCCAAGGGAGTCTGGATGCAATAGATAGTTCTGTTGGAACATGTGACAGAAGTACCCGTTCAGAAAAAGATAAGGAACACTTGCAAAGTAATGGGGCCTTAAGTGGATTTGTTTTGAATGAAAAGACATTGCCAGAAGCTGGATCTAGTAATAATGGGGCAGGATCTTTATCAAGTTTCTCCAGCAAAACTAACCCTTTAAAAGCTCAGATACCTCCAAGTAATATCTTCTCCAGAAAGGAGATGTCCAGATTTTTGGAAAGTAGGAAGATCGCACCCCCATCCTATTTCAACTCTCAGATTAAAAGATTGGAATGCTTACCAGATTCGAGGAACATGTATATTAAAAAGTATCAGGAGGGTGTCCTCATCACCAGTGGCGATTATCCTGTATCTAGACATGTGGGTCTAGGAAGTTCCAGTGGGTCTGATCATGTGAATTGTTCATCTGGAGAGCCCCTTATTACAGTTGGTGGGAATCAGAATTTAATGAATGGCGATGCTTTTAGTCCTGCTAGAACGACTGTAAATGGAATTATTGATGGGGAAGTCTATCCCATGACTGATACCAATGTGTCTACCACCATGAGCAATGACTTTGATAACAGCACGACTAAATCTCCAAGGGTTGGAGATAGCACGCACGTGGCTAGGTTAACCTCAAGTAATGAAGACTTGGGACCTATTGAAGGGGATATGTGTGCATCTTCAACTGGTGTTGTAAGGGTGCAGTCAAGAAAAAAAGCAGAGATGTTCCTAGTGCGAACAGATGGATTTTCTTGTACCAGAGAAAAAGTGACGGAATCTTCTTTGGCCTTTACTCACCCTAGCACCCAGCAACAGATGCTTATGTGGAAATCTACACCAAAGACTGTATTATTGTTGAAAAAGTTGGGGCAAGAATTGATGGAAGAAGCTAAAGAGGTAATGATCTTCTGTTGATTCTAAAAGTATGTAAACTGTTCAAAGAAGTGGTCATGTTTGGTAATTTAATGGTCCAAACATCAGTCCTTTCTTTTCCTCCTTTTTAATCTAAGCTGTTATCTTCTTTAAACTATTTATCTTTCTTGCTCAAAGAATAAATGAGTATGGAAAACCCACCAGAAGAATATGTAAATATTTAACAATGTGTTATTCTTGTAGATATCGAAACCAGGCCAAGATTTTAGGGAAATAATGAATATAAGCATTAACAAGTGCCTTTTTTATTATTATACTTGCCAAGTGCAAACAAATATTTAAACTACATCAATGCCAAGATGCTTGTAGAAATTGTTATTCAGTATGACAATCTGTTATCTGTTTCTGAATTTTCATCAAAGGATATCTCATTGCAGTCTTTCCATGAATGAAAATAATGATCCTAAGGGGGGAAAATGGGGGAACTTATTATTAGTATTAATGCCAGTAGTAATGCAGTAACAAAGAAAAATTAAATCAGTAGTCATGAGTTCTTCTGATTTTCTTTTAAATTAATTTGACTAAATCCATCTATGTTGTTTCTGAATTTAATCCGCAGGTTGCCTCCTTTTTATATCACCAAGAAAAAATGAATGTTCTTGTGGAACCTGATGTGCATGACATATTTGCCAGAATTCCAGGGTTTGGATTTGTGCAGACCTTCTACAGTCAAGATACCAGGTACTGGAGTTTGTGAACTTTTACATGCAATAATTCATAGCAAGAGGTTGAAATGTTGCTTACCATATTAAGTGCCTTTGACACAGTGATCTACATGAGAAAGTAGATTTTGTGGCAAGCTTGGGTGGAGATGGTGTCATACTGCACGGTTCAAATCTATTCAGAGGTGCTGTTCCCCCTGTTGTATCATTTAACCTAGGTTCCCTTGGTTTTCTCACTTCTCATAATGTAAGCCTTTTCAATCAATTACTTATTTTGACAAGAAGTAATGTAGAGAGCTGGATGGACATTTATTTGACTTCCATTCTATTTTCTGCAAATAGTTTGAAGACTATATCCAGGACTTACGACAGGTCATCCATGGAAATAATACACGAGATGGTGTATACATTACCCTAAGAATGCGTCTCCGTTGTGAGCTTTTCCGTAAAGGTAAAGCAGTGCCGGGGAAAATATTTGATGTCCTCAATGAGATTGTCGTTGATCGTGGTTCTAATCCTTATCTTTCAAAGATTGAATGTTATGAACATGATCGACTTATAACCAAGGTCAGTACCATTATGCACTATCACTCATGCTTTGAAGTTTTAGCTTCTATATAGCATTTATTCCTCTGTTGGGCACCTTGAGTGCTTTATATTTGATATTGCATATCTCTGAACACCTTTGTGAAGCACTGGCGTGCCTTTTACATGATGACTGTTGTGTAATTCAGGTACAAGGTGATGGAGTTATTGTGGCCACCCCAACAGGAAGTACTGCCTACTCTACTGCTGCTGGGGGTTCCATGGTAAGCTTGTGCTTGAGGTTTGTTCATATATCTATGTATTTTGTACATGCGAATGTAGTCAGATATATTGGCTTGACATGTTTGCATTGGAACCTTATTTTGGATTACATAAGCTTTCCTTAGCCCCCCATGTCTGGAGTGACAGATTTCAATCAGTGTTGAAGTGTCTTCCTACTCATATGGCATTGCACTATAATTGGTAGTTTAAGATAGTTAATGAGATTCTTTATCATGGTTTAAGAGGCTAAAAAGAATAAAATGTTGAAGTTTTAATCCCCTGTCTCTTTCCAACTATTTTGCAAACACTTAGCTTTTTGTTTAAGTATTTCCATTCCCCTTTTATTATAATTTATTATTATTTTGGTTAAAATCATTATAAGTCCATAAGATTATTGATTCAAGCTCGATATAACTGTATGCCATTTGCTAGATTCTAAAAAGGCATGATGGAATAACTGCATGACTTTCCACTTGTTGATGGTAGATACAAGCTGATATCCAAAGATGCTCCATTCAAGTTGAGATTAGCATAGAAACCTCATAGCAGTCATCTTGTATAATTTCCTCTGGTAAAAACTTTTAATCTATGTGCATCTCTGGATACTAGGGTAACTGTATTTTATCAGTATGAAATGGTGTTGCTTTAAACCTAATTTCCTTATTGTATTCCTTGATGTTTATATCTAATAACAAAGAAATGCGCAGGTCCATCCAAATGTTCCTTGCATGCTTTTTACCCCAATCTGTCCACATTCACTCTCATTTAGACCAGTAATACTTCCGGATTCTGCTCGACTTGAATTAAAGGTGAATATAAACTTCCATGTTGGATATCCATGTTGCCAGAAGGTGTATGCTATTGTTTCATGGCTCATATGCATCTCTAGACGAAAGAGGCTTCTCTTCTTGGGCTATGTTAAATTGTGCCCCATCTGTTGAAAAAGGCTACATGGTGAATATTGATACAAGAGTTCTTATGATAATTATTACACTAGATCTAAGGTTTTATTTCTTTGTATGATTAGGGAATTAGAGGTTGATTTGTAATTTGGTAATTTGAAGTTCAGTAATTAGGATGCAAATTAAGTGAGTGTATTTTCAACAGATACCGGAAGATGCAAGAAGCAATGCCTGGGTTTCATTTGATGGGAAGAGAAGGCAGCAACTCTCAAGAGGAGACTCTGTCCGAATATATATGAGTGAGCATCCACTTCCAACGGTTAACAAATTTGACCAAACGGGTGATTGGTTTCATAGCTTAATTCGCTGCCTAAATTGGAATGAAAGGCTTGATCAGAAAGCCCTATAAAGGTTATGAAAGTGACGGACATATACCTTATTCTTCAGCTGAGACTGGGCTCCTGTAATTACTGTACAGACTAATACATTGAGATTACAGAACTTAGAAAAATTAGTTTCATAAATCGGCTTCCAATGTGAAGGCAGCGTTTGCCACTGCTTTTTTCACATATTGTAATGAAAATATGCTGCTGTATACCTACATTTCTACCAAGGAGTGAAGTTTTAATCTTTGAACTGCTCACTGGCTTATCAGAAACTCCATTATTCTTTGCTACACTTTCTTCTATCTTACTGACTATTGTAATCCTTTTGGCAAATATAATTTCATTGTGACCTCCGTGTATGCTATCTGTCGGAGGGAAGACGAAACAGATGGATGTATTGCTTCCAATTCGAGCTAAGTATTTAGCATTTCTTGTTGGGATAGCAACATCTGTCAGTAGTATTTGCCTACTTAGGAGCTGCTGATTTTTTTTTTTTTTAAATCAAATCAGAATGTAAGTTGAATCAATAGCAACGGTGAAGATTGACCAAATGGAAAAAATGAAAAGTTTTACGTTGTTTGTTCATTAAATTATGACTGAAGATATATAGATGCAGGGAAAACTCGATTCTAATGTAACGGGCAGTTCTGTCCCAGTTTTTCAAGCAGACGATGAATTCATAAAATATTTATTTTACTTCTTGTAGTAACCTTTGAGAATGCACCTTTCAGTACACATTACTAAATTTACCAACAGTGTTACGAAGAATACCATATATATATATATATCATTTTATGTGCGTGATGTACCAGTAGAAACCTTGAGTAGAGTAAGAAATTTGTAACCCACAATTTTTATAGAGCAGAATGCAAGTAATGGTACTATTTTACAAAGCAAACCCTGATGGATGCATAATAGCTCCCAATCCCATTGCCATATTGAAAAGAGTAAGCGACGTTCTAGAAGCCCAAAGAGAAAAGCAAAAGGAAAAAACTGTAGTACTATTACACTATGGCTTTTCATTCTCCTCAAACAAACTTAAGAAAAGAGAATGGAAGAAAACCACGCCAGTTGTATGATTCTTTTCTCATCAACCGTACTGTCCTTATATCACTATCACCCATAAAACAAAGGCAAATGTTTTTTGCTCACATGGCTCTTACAGCCTGAAACCTTGGCTCCTTTGGGAGGAACTTCTGCTCAGCATAGACAGACATATAGTCACCGAAAACGAATTTCGGGTAGGCACTTTGATCCACTTCTTGGCTTTCTTTCTCCACCAGCTGTGGTGCTGGACATATGGTAGCTGTCAGTGATGGATTATAGAAAGAAGCAATTGATCTTCTGTTCCCCACTGGGGTGGCCAGAACCCGGTGCCAGCAACTCTTGTATCTGCCATTGCTCAAGACTTCAATCTGATCACCAGTATTGATGACAATGGCATTTTTCACAGGCTGAACATCAAGCCATTCACCATCTTTGAGCATTTGAAGCCCTCCAACTTCGTCATCTTGGAATAGTAGGATTACACCTCCAGCATCGGTGTGAGCTCGGAGGCCATTTACAAGCTCTGGATTAGGACAGGGAGGATAGTGGCTAACCTTCGTGCCAAAGAAGGCATTATTGTGTCCATCACCACCGTTGACTGTCTTCTTGATGTATCCTTCTGGTAATCCCAGATTCTCGTCCATCACTTCCGTAATCTTCTCTGCCAATTTCTTTAACTCTCGTCGATATTCTGCCATGATCTCCCTGTGGTCATCCATGTGAAATGTCAGCAATAAAGTATTTTGAGTTGAAAAATCTATCTATTGACTGTCAGAAATCAGCATGTTTCATAGTGCCATGAAATTGTAAAATATGTCTGGTTTTCAGTTCTGTAGAAATTGTTAGTAGTTTCAACTTCCAGATGCAATGCATGAGTGAAACTTCTTCCTTCTTTATTCATAGAGAAAAAGAGGTACTGAAGTCTATATTAACCAAACTTCTTTCTTCTTTTCAACTTTGCATGAAATGATAGATGGGATAATGAAATAAAAATTTCATTGAAGGTCAAGGGATATCATAACCTGATTATGTTATTTGTATAAACCATAAAGAACTATTGATTAATAATGCATATACCTGAATCCAGGTGTTTTTTCCGGCCATTCATTATTATCCAGAAGAGTGACAACATCCTCCCAGTCCACATTCTCCAACTTTTCACCACTCTTGTTTTCATGATCAGCTAAATCCTTAAGTTTCTTCACCACTGCTGAGTTCTTGAAATTTTCCTCTCTTTCCACTTTATAGAACTCTGAGGCAATCTTCTTCACCCTCTCAAGCAGCTCTTCTGGAATTCCATGGTTGATCAACTGTAAAAACAAATCATTGAGTTTCAGATATGGTATATAACTCCCAAGTCCAACATTAAACTCACACATATATATGCATTCATGTGTGTGTAATGGGCATGCATCCATTTTTTTTCAGTAAATAATTAAATATGCATATTCTCAGCTCTTAATTGCAAAGCAGGTAATGATATCATTCTAAGTACCTGGAAGAATCCCCACTCTTCAAATCCATTAGCGATCAGAGCCATAGTTTTGGCTCTTTCTTCCCCATTCAGCTTTGAGAAGTCTATCACCGGGACTGCCATTAGACTCGAGCTGACTTAAGGTAGAGAGGAAAGGGAAGAGAAAGAGAGAGAAACAGAAACAGAAAGAGAGAGATTGTTTAAGCTTAGCTAGGCTTGTTTTGTGTTGTGGTTAGCAGGAGAAAACCTTTGGCTATTTATAACAGAAGATTCCCGCCATAATGATGTCAACTACATTGTTTTTTTTTTTTTTAATTGCAAAATTAACAAACTACTTAACTCACACAATTTTCTGAATTTAAATTCAAAACAGAAAGAAGAAAAAAAAAAAAAAAACTTTAAGATAACATCAGATTTTAACTAGATTGCAGAGTTTAAATGCAAAACACACAACGTTGGATTTCAACCCTGCTGGATTGATTTTGTTCTTTTGAGAAATGCAGCCAGCCATTCTACTAAGGCAAGGGACGGTGACCCATTGAATATAATAATTAAATTATTAACTTTTAGGTCAATGCTTGATTTGTAATGTACTCGTCATAGCCCACGACACAACCTTTCACTTTTCAGGTGATGCATCTCATTAATTTTTGCACTTTCCACTAATCATTTTATTAATCACATAAGCCCACTTTGGTTCTCTAACATGGGTAGATCATTAGTTTTTAGTTTGCGGTTTTCAGTTGCAACATTGCATATTATTATATGTTAAATTTTGTAATTAAAATTTTTAGTAATTTTACTTCATAATAATCATATTTTTTTTGCATTTAGTTATAATTTATATAATCACGATTTTAATATTGTATTATATCTGTAATCACAATTATAATTTAAAATCATGATTAATAACTAATTATGAATAAATCCATATTTTCTATAACCCCACTTGAGCATTAGACATAATGACATGTATAAACCCATGTTAATTTAATGAGTTCTACTATATAATCAATGATTTAGTCACTAATCATAAGATTAATTGGTGGTTGAATTTGCATATCCAATGGCAACCGCTTTGTTCATGTGCAGTTATTGTTTTAATTCTTTGCTGATATAATTGTTTATGATTAATTTGTGTTATTCATGGTGTTGCTTGTAGTTTAAATCTGTGCCGACTAATCTTATCATCTTGACTAGCCACATTGCTTTGTGCTACTGCCAATTGACTTTCACACATGACATGCTTCTTGCTGACTATTCCATCTCCATTATTAAAAACCTAAACACAGATTTGAAGGCATAGTTTTAGGGTTAAGGAAGGCATGCATGGTCAAGGCCTTTATATATATATATATATATATATATATAAAGTAACACAATCATATTCCTCTTATTTAATAAAACTGTCAACTCACCCAATTGACTTATTTATATTTTATCATTACATATATTTCTAGTTTAAGTAATTAAATTGTAAAGTGGCAATATTCATCTAAAAAATTGAAAAGATTATCTTTACAAAGGATGTTATTTTATTTCTCAACATTAAAATCTTGTAAACTTAAAGAGTGGATATATATCACATATATTTTTTTGTTATTATCTGAGGTAAAAATAGAAAATGTTTGATTTAATTATAGCTATTATCTAAAAATTAGATCCATTATTGCAGTCCAATCAAAACACTAATAATTTTAAAGATCTCCACTCTTTCCTTAGATACAAATTGATACTATTTTGTGTTGAACCTATAACTTTTATGACGAAGTGATAATATGATATCATTAAACCAACCATTTTAATGATAGTATATTTACTTTACATTTCAATGAAATTTTTTATTTAAATTAGCAGAGTGTGAGATAAAATTTAAGTCCTGCAACGTTCTTATCAGACAGAAAAACTCTAACATCATATTTAAGTGTTAATTCATCGTAAAAGTTCAAATGATTAGCATCAATATTTTGATTCTTGGATGGGCAGCCGTCTGTAACTCAAAACTAACATTGTGTTGATTATGAATAGTTTGGGGAGTCATTGGCCATTTGATTTGATTCCAATTGTCAGAATATTAGGATGCATTTTTGTGCAAACAGACGATTTTGACGTTCTGATATTGAACTCAAATTTACAACATTAATTCATCCATTGCTGTACGTTGTAGTACTTCAAGACCATCGTCAAATTGCATTACTGGCATGCATGCCCTTTTTGATCCAATACCATAATTTTGAGGCCACGTACAACATATATATATATATATATATATATATATATATATATAGGAAGACAATAATTGTTTCAGTGCCAGCGCTGAAGTTTTGATCTCAAACTTCAATCATTCATACTTTTTTATTAGTAGGATTCTTGCTATAATATTATGTGATGCAGATTAGTTTAGATAATAGTTTTTGTGAAAATCAACTTCAAAGTAATAAAAAAGAATCATAATATTTTATGTTCGATATCCTAATAAAGAAATTACAGTATTTTAAGTTCGAGATGTAGACTTCCTCATTATATCAAACTATTGTGTTAAGTGAAGCATTAAAATAAGTAGTTTATTTCACGTACAGGTACATTATTTATTAAAAAGTTTGTTATTATTATTATTATTATTATTATTATTATTATTTTGTTTTACATAAGCTTGTTTAAAATATATGCTTGTGTAAAGCCTATTTAGACCTATGTTAATTTATGTATAAACTCCTTTAAACTGGCAACAAGGCCTAAACAAGAAACAATAGCCAGACTTATTGGGCATATATATAGTTATAATTTTGCCTTTTATAACATGTTACAGTTTCTTAACGCGTGTGTATCCTATGGCTATATGATAATAAATTATTAAATAAACCCCCATTTTCGTCTTTTTAAAATATAATTTCATTAATTTCGTTTTTAAAAAACATTTTTATTAATTTCATTTTTTTATGCAATTTTATCCGATTTCATTTTTCAATTAATATCTTGGCTAAATTGATAATAAAAAACTGATATGGTACTCATACACTTAATATGCCTGCATGACAACTTATTTTCTTTTTACCAAACATCTGTCCTAGTGGATAGGTGAAGATGATTTCCCAATGTGAGGATGCAAGGTTAATTATGATTTAAAATATGATTGCTAGAAGAGAGGTTCAGTTAAAAAAATTTGTTGCCACACAAGAATTAAAAGTATCATATCAGCCCACCATTCCATTACTAATTTGACAGACATATTAATGAAAGGATGAAATTAGGCAAAATTACATAAATGAAGGATGAAATTGATAAAAAAAAAATATTTTTTATGGATAAAATTAATATAAATTATATTTGATAAGGACAAAAATAAATGTTTATTTTAAATTATTAAAGAATTTGATTCTTTTCCTTTTCTTTCTTTCGTCATGTTCATGGTTTGTTAAAAAAAAATAGACATAATTTTTATATGCAGTAAAATTCAAAATTATTTTTATATACAATGTGAGCTACAAAAATTCTTATATTTACATCTGTCAGACATGAAAGAAATACCACCAAAAGCACCAAACTCTCCCTAATGTCTCCAATGATGTTTGCTTGTTAATGGAGCATGCATAGCTGTTGATGATTAAAGGCATTAGAAACTCCAAAGAGATTGTTATTAGGCTGCCGAATATTTATTTCAATTAGAAAAATTCAATTTACGTTTATTTTATTTTATTTAAACAATACAAATTTATTTTTCAGTGGATACAAAATTCAATTAGTCCCATCTTGAAATGAGAAAAAAAAATCAAAGGAGGACAATTTTACTAAAATACAACATTGGTCCTTAACTTGAGAAGAAAATTTCTCTAACTTTAACCTCTCTCGTTTAAAATTATAAAAAAAAAAGGGAGTTCAATTCATTAAAAATTAGATTAATAAGTAAAATTATTCATAAATTTAATTTTAAATAAATTGAATTTAGTTTTTCTTAATTTAATGGATTAATGTTTTTCCTTTTGACAATACATATGCAATACGCTTCATGTCAAGCTCGATGTAAGCCAGCTAAAAACTCAGACAAGTGCCACCACTGGGCTTGAATTTTCTTTGATCTAATTAACAAATGCACATGCTAGAAGCATGAAATTTGGATGCGGATTAAAAGTCGTTTTTATGCTCTTTAGTTTTGTTCAGTTAATTTGGATGCGGATCTTTAATTCACACAAAACTATTTCAATTTTGTTTATTTTTAATAAGGTAAATTATATGCTTTACTTATGATTTCAGCGCTTTTTTTTTTTTGATGATGTTCATTTATAGTTTAAAAAGTAAGTGACACGGAATGTGCATGTCTACTTTATTCTTTTTCATAAATTATACGTCCCTACTTTTTTTTTTTTTTTTTTTTGTAAATTTCCATTTTCCCACCAAAATATAACGTGAAGGAGGAAATCCAAAGATCTGATTATGTGTGAGAAAATTGGGGTATTTGGTTTAGTACGTGAAGCAAAAATGAAATGGAATTAAATAAGGAGAAGTAAAGATAATAGTAATTATTATTTTTATATTTGTTTGGTAAGATAGTAGTTAAGAGCGATAAATGATAGTCAATAACAGTATATGGTGATGGATGGAAATGGATGGAAGTTAGCAATAATAAATGATGAATGATAGTTAATAGTGATCAGTGGTCAATGATGATAAGTAGTAGCTGGTATCTAAGCAGTATTCAATAGTGATAAATGATGATGAATAGTTATTAATGATAGTAGATAGTAATAGATAATGATTATTAATGATAATTGATAAGTAATGTTGAAAAGTAGTCAACAATAGTAATAATAGTAGGCAATAGTCAAAGTTTGTAAGTGGTAGTAGGTGGGTGATAATCGAAAGTTGAAGGTGGTAGTGGTAAATAATAATCAATGTGGTTAGTGATAGTGAATAGTGGTTAATGACAAAAGATAATAGTGAACTGTGGTCTATAATGATAGAATAATGGTTAATAATGAAAAGTAATGATAATAGATGTTCGTTAATAATAACAAGAGGTAGTATGTTGACAAGAGAGAGAGAGAAGTACTTTTTTTTAACAAATAATGTAATATGAAACTTTAGATGAGAAAAATATTTCAAGTGAGAGATTTAAATAAAAATAAATGATTATAATAAATTTTATTATATGTGAATTAAATATTTATTAAATAAATTAATTTTTTAATTATGTTACTGGCCTCTGGAATTATCTAACAAGAAAAATTGCCGGGAGCATACGGAAACATTGACATGAAATTCAAGGGGATGAAAAAGTAATACATGTATAAATTATTTGCTCTTTCTATAAAAAATTTTAAATAATATTTTATGTCAACAGCATGTTAACAAAGCAACCCAAACCCATTGTCTCTTTTTAACCGCCAATAATTAATTATCATGTAAAAGTATCGCAAATAACATATTTACTATAATTGGGTTTCGAGTTAAGATCTGACTGAGTTTCTTGTGATAAAAAGTTATTGTCTAGATTTTTGTTATATAAGTTGTTTATATTAAACTAATTATATATACATAGATGAATTTATTTTCTCTTACTTGAAAATTTGTTTTTTTTTTTATAATCTATCCATTTAGTTTACATAATTTAAATGTAATTTTATTTGTTTGAGAATGACATAAATTTAATTAAAAAAAGAGAGGATAAACTTCTATTTCTCATAAATTTTCATCAAACGAGTAGCAATTATCTTCTTTATTCTAACTATATATAAGTTCTATGCTTACATAATAGTGTTGGTTTTATATTTACATTCTCATATTTTGTTTTATTTTTATTGATTAATAATAATAATAATTTAGAAAGTAACATAAACAGGCATAAAAAATATTGATTTAAGAATAATAATATTTTATATTGAGAGTAACGCAAAAAAAAATAAAATCGTAATTTTATAGAAGAAAACTTGTAGAGGTTACATTTGGTATCAATTAAATACAAATTAGTGTCAGGAATCATGCTTAGAATGGCTCC
>JANHAO010004433.1:0-24389 GCA_026873985.1 Saraca asoca | reverse complement strand
CGACAGGAATAACAGAAAATTTAGGGTCAAAATGTACAGTTAGGCTTGTAGGAGGTCTCCTACGGGCGATCTTCTACGCCGGTCATGGACCTAGGATTGGGTCGTGACAATGACAACCTCAAATGCCAGCTCACTAAAAAGAGTAAGGACGAACAACCCTTACCCCAAGCTCGCCACAGCACTTATAGCATCTTGTCAGACACTCAGGATAAGATCTTTGCAATAGAAAGGGACAAAGAGGACTTCGAAAAGCCTCCACCCTTGAAGACTCCCAGCAAGTCCAGACTCAACCGGAGAAAATTCTGCCCATATCACAACAAGTTCAGGCACGCCACTTCGGAATGCTGGGCACTACGAGATGCTATCGAGGATCTCATCAAAAGAGGTCGTTTGCATGATTACGTTGTGCGGCCTTCCAGGCAACAACATGGACCATCCCAACGGGACGCCAAACGAGAGCGGTCCCTTACTATTAGGAGAATCTTTTGAACTCTTGCACCTATTTATAAATTGTATAAGCGCTTTGAATGCAACTACTAATACTAAGTTTTCTTCTATCATGTTAGCGACATCCACAGTCTGCATGCAGTCAACTTATCACAAACCTTATGAAAGACTTCAAGCTCTGATCCTTCATTCAGTAGAGGCCTCTCAGAGCTCAATCCGGAGAAGAGAAACACTCGCTTCACTAGTTGAGTTGCAGGCTCGCTGAGGTGTGGAGGCACTAAAAAACACTCGCTTCGTCAGTTAAGTTGTGGGCTCACTGAGGTGCGGAGGCACTAAAAAACACTCGCTTCGCCAGTTGAGCTGCGGGCTCACTGAGGCGTGGAGACGCTCAAAATAAACTCACTTATTTGGGCATAAGATCGCCCCGACCACAAGATCGGTCAACTCTTATTTGGGCACAAAATTGTCTCGACCACAAGATCGGTCACCTCTTATTTGGGCATAAGATCGCCCCAACCACAAGATCGATCACCCCATTTATTAGAGCATGAGATCGCTCACTTGTCAACTTCGCAGCTCTCATGCAAATTTAATTAAGTCGTAGCTCTCATGTGAACTTATTCCCATATATACTAACTTATCCATTTACTTGGCCACAGGATCGGTCCGGGCACGAGATTGCTTATGCACTAGTCGCTCAAACGATTCAAACCAGAACATTTGCTAAAAGAAAATGGCAACAACAAACAGAATTTGCAGAAAAGTAATTTTATTTATTAAAGGCCTCGACGAGGTGACATTACATCTGAAAGTTCTGAACAACAAACTAAGCCAAATACAAAAGGAAAAGGCTGACGATTCAAGAACTGAAGAGTCTTAACTCCCAGCCCGCAGAGCCAGCTGCAAGTTGGGGGGACTTATGTTATATGCGAAAATTGGCTAGGGCCAAGACTACTCATGAGAAGACTGAGACCAGCGAGAGGACCAGCTCGAGCAATGCCCGGGATCATTTTGTCGCATTGCAAAGCGACCTCGTCGACCCTGAGTCGTGCGTGAAGGCACGGGTTCAAACTCGCTATTCCCGGGGTCAAGCAAGCAACCTGGCGAAGTGTAGCCTGTGACTCGAAGCTCGCCAGACAGAAAGGTTAAATCATGTCTTGCCCTAACGGTCAAATGGGGTCCCACTTGCAATAGGTAGCTTGCAGCCGAAAGTAGAAGATTTGGTATGCATATTCTATCTTGTACAATAAATGCTGATGCGATAGATTTACCGCATGTGTAATTACTATTGTAGCCTCCTATCCTCTATAAATATGAGGGAGGAGCCCAACTGTGAGAAGAGAGATCCCACCAGGCTAAAACTCTGTCGAAACAGAGATCAAACACTGTAAGAATATTGTCTCAATAATACACTGCCGTGGACGTAGGGTCTAGCGCAGTCTAGATTTGGTCGTACCACGTTAAATCCCGTGTCTTCATCTTCGCTCTTCCCTTTATCTTCGTTTACCTTGTTGCTCTGCTACATTTGAATTGGATACAGGCTTGAGATCCCGTAAGAATCCCCCGTTGGTCGGATTTTGAGACCATTCGTACGAACTAAAATCCGACGTTAACATATATCAAATATTCATAATTAATTATTGAACCTATGATTATTATGGCTATTGAACATATTGGACACATTCGTCTACAATTTAATTTGTGCAAACTTGTGATAGATAGATTGAATTAGACTTACGAAAATTACAAACTTTTCAAATGATAGTTCGAATCCTAAAACTTCAATCCGTAGATCATATCTATCCGGAAACTTTTTTTCTTTTTTTCAAAAATCAACTTAAAACTTTTTAAAATGATATTAAACCTAAAAAATTATAAAACCATATATTTATAGCATTATAAATGCTTAAAAAAAGTCTAAAAATATTATTAAAGAAAAAACTCAACATTCAAAGATCTCATAAAATAAAAGTGCATATATACTGTTTAGTATTTAATCTTTAATATATTTCACATATTTTATGTGGGTGGGTCGATTGGATTGGATTAGGGAGTGGTTATTGAAGAATGTGAATGCAACATACTCGAGTCTGGATCAACTCAAACCAACCCTGATTTTATAGGCCCTAATTCACATTTTTTGTTTTTTTTTTTTGCTTTTCAGATTCACAAGCCTGAATCCATATCAACAACTCAAATTATTACAAATTCTAATTACAGTAACAAACAAGCGCAGGCATTTTCTGCATCAGTGTCACCAGTCTTACCTTCACAGCATCCCGTCACAAGAAAAGTAATGAATTCAAGGTTGCAACAAAAAAGTAATGAATTCAAAGTTGCAACCAGTAACGGGGATCAATGAGGTTCAGGAGCTGTTAAGCAAACAAGAAAACAAGGCTTTCTTTGCTGGGGCAATTCCCAATTTGGTATTTACTATTTCAGAACTTGAAATAAAATTACTATATCTGGATTATACAGAATGCTTTCATCTTCTTTATCATAACACCAGCCGAACCCTAGCCGTGGACAGAGTTCAGAATGTCTACTTGGTGCTGAATTTTAAAACTCAACAAAGTAAATACAATGCAGAAACATCGATCCAAGCTTATGAGATTCATTTAAAAAAAAAAAAAAATCCCCATTAACTACCATACATCTTAAAAGTAGCAGCACAGCCATTAACATATCTGACTGCTGCCCGTGTAGTATGATTTGTATGCCATCTGCTTTATCCTCGTTCTTTTTGGCAATTTAGGACAATAACAGCCACAATGTCAACTCGTTCTGACATCCTAATGTTCGCTTCTCTCTTCGTCATCTAATTCTTCATTCAAGTGTTGTATGGGCCTTTTAGGATCTTCCCACCAGCCAATTTCCCTTGATTGTTCTTGGGCAGGTGGCAGGTTCATGTTTTCTTTCTTGCTTCCCTTAATTGTTAACAATTGAGGTCCATGTTAATGATGTACCAAATAACAGCTTATCTATAACATGCCATCATGTGTGTTGATAAAGTGCAACATACCTCCTTAGACATTTCTTCATGCTCATCAAGACCGCCTTTCTTTCTAGTAGATGATAGGCGATTCACAGCCTCCCTGAATATTTTAAGTCCTTGAATATCTCCATTCCTAATGCTTGCTTCCAGCTGTATTGGAAGTTATTTGACATCCATGAATCCCATTGGGAAAATGATTCGTATGCTCCAAAAAAAAAAAAAAAAAGTCACATAATAATAATCTTTTCAGGACTCCTAGTAATATGTTAGCTTTTTTAGTTTAATTTCATGTATTATCAGTATTAAACTACTTAGCTTTAGTAAACAGGAATGTGCAGCATCATTAAAAAGCTAGAGTACTTACAAACTTTACCAAGATTAAAAAAGTGTTTTAACAGTTATTTTTCAAAAAACTTTGTGACAATGCCGGTGCATCAAAATTATTATTATTTTGGTATCATAGTTTGAAGTCAATGTTTAGTTTCAAAACCTGTATTATAAATATCCTAATAAACTTATATATAGGCAAACACCAAGGTTTGTAAATAGGCAAAGCTGGCGAATTGATACTATAAAACAGGATCATAAACTTGTACCTGAATATGAACGATGCAGAAAACAATGCTAGAAATAGGCAGCCAACTTTCTTCAGGCGAAAGTGATAAATTTGACCTGACGGATAAGAACATTTTCATTCATAATCAGCATTCACTCAAATGCATGATTACAAGGACTGAGATATTACAGCAATTTCGTGATGCCAACTAAAGCTATGTTAAAAAAAAAAAAAAAAAACTCATGGCCTACTTTCCTGTGCTTTTACATTGAAATGAGATGGATTGCTCAGCAGAAATGGCAGGCAAGTCTATACTTCAAATGGATTTTCAACTATACTAAATTCCAGAACAAAAAAATAAAAATAAAAATGCACAGCTAAGACTGGTAAGATATCCCGAACATTGTGATGACATACATACAAACGATTGAGAAATCAAAACATTGAGAGACTGGCAAAGAAAAATAGCAGGTAGAGACTACCAATGATTGACAAAGGCTTATTATTCCATCTGTTAATCGAAAAAACATCATGGAGTTTCATTTGCTTTTAATTTTAGTTAAGTGCAAATATCAAATAACAGCTAATATATCGAAAGGAAACATAATCTACCAAGTAGTATCAGAGCTAATGCTCCAAATGCAAGACTTAAGAACACTGTCATGAAAGCACATATCTTGGCAGGGCTATCAGCAAGCTCGTATCAGTGAAAGGTATAACAAAGAGGATGGCAAATATCTTAACCCCCAAATTTATATAAACATATAGTATTTTTTCCTTCATAGAAATATCAATTCAGAATAATGAAAAGCGGAAGGTCATGCGTAAAAGATAGGAACCTTAGATAGGGAGCCAAATATACAAGTGAATAGACAGCGTAACGTCGTTTGCCAGTATCGATCCATGCGAAGACCCAACTCTATGAAACAAAGACGATAAGATTACAACATAGAAATGAAGACTGAAGGACGACAGAGAGACAGAGGGGGGGATAAAAGTGATACCAGCCAGTTGAAATAAGGGATGAAACTGAGAATCCCCATGACAGCGAACCTAGTATCGGTTGAGTCGATGGCAGAATCGGCATGGTCTGGAGGAGGAGCATCGGAGACGGGTAAAAGCAAAGAGGAGAGCATAGAAGCAGCAATTGCGAGGGCAAAAGGCGCATCATCTGACAAATGCGCTCCACACGTTTGAATCCTGGTCTTGGTCTTGGCCCTGGCCTTCTTCTATTATGATTACAAGCACAGAAACCAAAATGAAATTGAAATTGAAATCGTTAAAAGAAAGTAGAAGGTAGGGATTAAGATGATGACCTGTTGTTCAAGTGGAGTGAATTTCAGTCTTAGATTGGGAACGGAGAACAAGCGAAAAGGCCGACTTAAACAGAGCGAAGTCGCAGAAATCATAGGCGGCTGGCTGGAAGCGGCACAGAGAGAGAGAGAGTGGAGTGAATTTCAGTCGTAGATTGGGAACGGAGAACCAGAGAAAAGGCCGACTTAAACAGAGCGAAGTCGCAGAAATCGTAGGCGGCTGGCTGGAAGCGGCAGAGAGAGAGAGAGAGAAAGAGAGTAGAGTGTAGAAGTTGAATAGAGTCCTCCAAGCCTCCAAGTGTGTTAGAGATCCCCGATCACTTTTATTTACCCCCAGACTGGGCGTCGCGAGAGGTGTCCAAATGGGGGTAGGGTGTCACCCATCTTTTAAAAATAATCTACACAATAAATTTAAAATATTATTAGATGATGATGAAATTCATTTTAGATTAAATGATTAAATTAAATAATATCATAAATATATATTTATATAAATTTATAAATATTAATATTAGTTAGTTTATATTATAAATATAAATTTATATTTTATATAAAAAATAAAAAATTAAATAAAATAATTAATTTTTAATCAATTAAAAGAGTATTGTCGGATCAAATTCTTAATCATGATTTATGCAAATATCAATCATCGGTTGATAATCATTAACTTCTAACCTATCACTATTACCTCTTTTATCGTTTCCAACTCATGTTCACTTTAGTACTTTCTAATTACATTTTTTTTAATCTTATTTGACTGTTTGAAAAATAATAAACTTATATGAAAAAAAGATAAACACATTAGAATATAAACACACTTTTGTTATTTACAAAGGTATTGTCAAACAGACACATGCTAGTTTAAACATCAGTTTAATATGTCTTTATCTAGTTCTCGAAAATTATACAACAACCAATGTACTCCAAAAGTCACCCCTATACAACCCCATGTCCTCACAAGAGCAAAGTAAACCAAAAAGTTAGATTAACCTATGTTTTGTCATGAACCCTAAAAGCATAGGTTAAACTAATTAAGGCCTTAGATATTCTATGGCAATTCTATTTATAGATTTTCAAAAGTTAGTAAAATATATAGATAGATAGTTGTAACCTCAGAGGTCAAATCATCTTATGGCCATCATTAAAAGGACATTTAAGGGTTGTAAAGGAATAATCTCAACTTCTTGTAAAATCTCACAGCCAGCTAAGTTTAAGATGACAATGTAGTAAATTTTGATTTGGTACACTTTTAAGCTACTCTCAATGGTGGTAGTAAAGACATAGGCAATAATATCTATAGGGTCGTTATTCATTCTTACTTTTCAGGAGGTGAAATAAATGCAATTGGTTAAGAATCTGAAAAAAAAAATAGTCTACACAAAAGTGAGTCTGATGCTCAGTGAGTTCAATCTATACCTAACTTAAGAATTTCTCATGATAATAATACATATATACATAATAGCCATATAATCACATTTCATACCAAGCTTAATAAACAAGTCATAAGTCTTAGAGACTAACCTCTGAATGGCATTACACCACATTGTCATTCACACATTATAAAGAACCACGATTTTCTTATGGCCTTAAGCTATCATCATCAATCATCACATTATCAAGTCACATTATATCCCATTCAGTATTCCTCAGAATAATAATTCAAGTAAGTAAAATAAATAATAACAATCAAAATTCTCCTTATTACTCATTTCTATCCTTATCTCGGGCAGTCACCAGCTTTATCCTCCCAGGTTCTGCCTTATCCTTCTTTCCATATTAGAACGTATAGATCTGGGATCCAATTCATATACCTCATCTCATCACATCAATTGCATCTGATTATCATCATTCATCATCCCATGTTTCATGGGGAAATTTCAAGGTTTCAAACATTATCATATCTCATAATAATTATGTCACACAGTTCATATTCCATCACAATCACACATTCTTTGCCACATTATCACCATAACTATTAGGGTTATTACTATAGCCTCAATATAAATATATATACTATTGACGTATAGCCTCAATATAAATATATATACTATTGACATCAAATTTTGATTTGGGTCTGTTATAGGTGAAAAACAACCTTAAGAGAATGAGACAAACCCGAGCTTGGCAGAGGTCAAGTCCCTCGGCTCGCCAAGGACACCCAGCAAGCTTCGCTTCACCCTCTATCAGAAAGTGGCATAGCAAGGTCGTCCCGATATCAGCTCGCAAAGCAGTCAGTCATCCTGCTCGAGCTCGCCACCCCGCTACAACAGCATCGAGCTCACTATAGCGGCCTTCCATAGTGACCCCAGCTCGGAACGACTGACACTTTGCACGGTAGGATGATACCGAGTAGAGAGCACATACAAATACTAGCCCACAGCCGACAAGGGGGGCCTACCCCGCAGATAGAAGCCTGCAGTAGCCGAATTGCAAGAGACTGTCTATCTTTTCTATTTATTTCTTGATGTAACTCAACTATAGCTTATAATTAATATATGTGACCCTTCCTTCCTCTATAAATAGGACTGCATTGTTAGAATAGAAAAAAGAGGGAGGAGGCCAAAAACTTGTATGCAAAATCTCTTTTAATATCAATAAAACTCTATTGTGGATGAAGGGTTCAGTGCTGCCCAGATTTAGCCAAACCACGTTAAAAACACTGTGTCACGCTTCTCTCTCTCCTTTTGCCTCTTCATGCTTCAGAAGTAGTATTGGATCCTAGAACTCATCCTTTGTTGGCTAGAATCTGGGACTCTCCGTGCGAATCAAATTTTGATGTCAACATCTTTTGACGCCATCTGTGGGGATCCATCTACTCTCTGAAGTCCCTGTTGCAGCCTAACAATGGCAAGAGGGAGAACCACTTGGAGCTCAACCACTCTAGCCCTCTAACCAACGGACTCCCCCATTGTGGAGGCTTGCCAACAGTCTACTGCTGCCCTTGAAACTCAAGAGTCTCAAATGCCCGCTCAGTCCTAGCTAGCACTTGAACACACGGTAGGAGAGCTGATCGAGACCATAAAAGTGCTGGTACAGGCTTAAGCTCAGAGCACACAGAGATAAGAAGAAATCATGGTACAGCTCCGACAGCTTCATAGAGAGGCTTAGAGGGAAACTCACGAAGATCGTGACAGTCAGCAACTGGAGGGCTTGCAACGAGTAGGAAGCTCCACCCCTCAGTCTGAGACACAAAACCAGACCATGGACGAAATCCTCTGCAGGCTTGAACGGCTAGAAGAGCATTCGCAACCTCAAAGTCACTAGCCTCGTTAAGAGGAAAGCTCTTCGTTTTCTGTGGAGATCGAGATACGACCTATCCCACAGAAGCTCAAAGTGCCCGTGATCCCACTATACGATGGGAACAGCGACCCAAGCGACCACCTGGATGCATTCAATATCCAGATGGACCTCTAGACAACTGATCCCCTAGTGAAATGCTGTGTCTTTCCAGCCACGTTAAGAGGAGCGCTCGGGCATGGTTCAGGAGCCTCCCACCCTGCAGCATTAACGGCTGGGAGGAGTGCCAAAGAAAGTTTGTCAACTAATATCAGGCGCTAAAGAGGCAGCTGACGCCTCCCTATCACCTTACAATGATTTTCCAGTGTAAAAATGAGTCATTAAAGGATTATGTAGCTCGATTCAGGCACAAAGCCAACTCAATGGAAAATCCTTCTGAGGAAAGTATCTTAATAGCAATCTTAACGGGACTTTGCAAAGATGGAAAACCATACCAAAGCCTCTACAAGTCCCCCACTCGAGATCTCACTGAATTTTACGAGTGAGCTACCAAACAAATAAGATGGGAAGAAACCTTCGAAATAGAGGAGCCTAGGCATAGAGTGGACCCCAATGGTCTCACCATGAGCAAAAAGAGGGGGAGCAAGAGCCATGATGACCCCACTCCTCAGCCCGTGAAGAAGGCGAAGCCTCAGCGACCTGGAGGTCACTTTGAGAGCTACAACATCCTGTTCAATACATAGGATAAAATTTTTGCCATGGAAAAGAACAACGAGGACTTCGGAAGGCCCAGACTGATGATAGCCACTACCAAGTCCAGAGATCCAAGCAAATTCTGTGCTTACCACAATGAGGCTAGACATACCACCTCAGAGTTTCGGGCACTGAAAGACGCCATTAAAGACTGCATCAGAAGAGGCCGATTGTAGGATTATGTGGTAAGGCTACCAAGGCAGCACACTTGAGAGGCTTAGCGAGTTATCACCCAAGAGCCTAAGCCCTCCATCAAAACTATATTCTAATCCTGTAACATTCACTTGTCATCAATGGCGATTAGTTATATCAACTATTGTATGCTGAATCAATGTAAGTCGCTGATTGACCAAAAAGCATTGTCTAGACAAAGAGTTTTCACTCTGTCATTGCAAGGATTCATTCGGGGGTGAGACAGTGCAAGGCCTACCCAGTCGATACATCAAGAGCAAGCCATATTTCATGAACCATGACTAAGAGTACAAATTCCTCGACCATTGAGCAACGAGCTTGCTGTGGTATGGATGTGCAACCTCGTTATGTGACAAGCTATCGCCTCAACAAAAACAATTCCTATCCGAGGGTGAGATGGCCCTAGAGCCTACCTCACGTCTGAGGGTAAGACGGCCCCAGAGCCTACCCCAATAACATTTACAAATTGAACGATAGATGACCAACTTGCCACATAGTAGGGATGCCAGAATGAACTCATCGCAGCTCTCATGCAACACATACATTCATGGCTAGCATACAGCTAGGAAATCACAGTTCACACACCTGATTTCTCATCGATCACAGCTCACATGTGACCTGACTCTCACTTGCTGAGAACAACCAAGCAAAAGGTAGAGAACTAAAGCGCAATGGATTAGCCAAAGAAACATTTCATTAGTCATTAGAAATGTACAAATAGTAGTGTACAAAGCATCTATTACAACATTTAGCAAGCTCATACAATGAAAAGGCCTCACTCAATGAGGCAAAATTACATCAGAAGAAGAAATGCAAAAACAAAGGCAAGAAGCCTAAAGGCCTGACACGATCATTCTGACTAGAAAGTAATGAGCTAGCTAAACCAAAAGGCAAACTCCCACAAGCAGGAAGACCAGCAATTCCACTCCTACAATTTTCCCAGACCCGATCGGCGATCCCTCCTCGACCAGACCTAAAGCAAATCAAAAAGGCACCAAGGACCTGGCCGGTGATGCTGGATCCTATGGAGGGACCCAGGGAAGATAGCCCAAGATTAGCATAAAATCTCCCAAGAGCCTACCAGATGGATCCTACAGTGGAGCCATGTGCAACAGGCCATGCCTCCTAACACTCTGTAACAGGCCATCCATGCCTCGACAAGGTTCATCGGAAGCAAAAGGCACCAAAAATGTAGGAGGTTCTTTAGCCTCTTCCATTAAACTTTTCTATGACAAAAAGAGCAAAATCCCATGGGTATAAAAGGACCGACTCGGTCCACTGAAAGATCCAGAAGACATCTGATTGATATTCATCCAGTGACCCAAAATGAGCGATAATGCCATGCCAACAGTCAAAAATGGCAAACAAAAGAAAGCATGACCTAAAACAGAGTGAAAAGACATCTGAAATGACAATCTGGTCAAGTAAGGATACTGACTGGAGATACGAATAGAGCCTCAGAAAATTTACAATTCTCAGTTCGTAAAGCAAACTGAGAGTTGGAGGGCTTATATTATAGGCGAAAAGCAGCCTCAAGAGAATGAGACAGACCCGAGCTCGGTAGAGGCCAAGTCCCTCAGCTCACCAAGGACACCCAGCAAGCTTCGCTTCACCCTCCATCAGAAAGTGGCATTGCAAGGTCATCCTGATATCAGCTTGTGAAGCAGTCATTCATCCTGCTCGAGCTCGTCACCCCACTACAATAGCACCGAGCTCGCTACAGTGGCCTTCCATAGTGACCCCAGCTCGAAATGACAAACACTTAACATGGTGGGATGATACTGAGTGGAGAGCACATATAAATACCAGCCCACAACTGACAAGGGGGGCCTACCCCGTAGATAGAAGCTTGTAGTAGCTAAATTGCAAGAGACTGTCTGTCTTTTCTATTTATTTCTTGATATAACTCAACTGTAGCTTGTAATTAATGTATGTAACCCTTCCTTCCTCTATAAATAGGACTGCATTGTTAGAATAAAAAAAAGAGGGAGGAGGCCAGAAACTTGTATGCAAAATCTCTTTTAATATCAATAAAACGCAACTATGGATGTAAGGTCTAGTGCCGTCCGGATTTAGCCAAACTATGTTAAAAACACTCTGCCATGCTTCTCCCTCTCCTTTTGCCCCTTCGTGCTTTGAAAGTTATATTAGATCCTAGAACTCATCCTCTGTTGGCCGGAATCTGGGACTCTCCGTGTGAACCAAATTCTGACATCAACAGAGTCCAAACTCTAGCCAACAAGGAACTCTTTTGGGATCTCAAACTGTTAATCGGTCCAAATACAGAAAATCAGCATAACACACAAAAAAGGAGGGAAGAGCAGCAAGAAAACATAAGATTTTAACGTGGTTCGATCAAATTCGGGTAGAACTGGACCCTACGTCCATGGCAGTGTATTGATCAAAAAATATTTCTATAGAGTTTCAATATATAGGCATCCTCTCCTTTGCAGTTTATCTCCTTCCTATATTTATAGAGGAGAGAAGGATATAATTGTAATTTTACATGCAGTAAATCTATTACATTAGCATTTAATGTACAAAACTAGTTAGATAGACTAAACCTACTATTCGGCTACTACAAATTGTCTCCTACAAGTGGGCCCCATATGTCTACTGGGTAGAATGTGGGTTTGTCTTCAATCTAGCGAGCTCCCAGGTTGCTAATCGTGCTTTGTTAGCCAAATCGTTCAGTCTGAGGACATGCCCATCTGCGGGATGGAGAGGTTAAGCTCACTATGTCAGGCACGAGCTCAAGCTGAGGAGATCACTTTGCGACATGAACTGAAGGCATAGGGTCTCGAGCGCTCTTCGAACCGGGCTTTTACTGCGCTTGGGCTATTTTTCAATCTGTCAGAGGCAATCCAAATTTCATATATAACATATACAATTAGTAGATTGATTGATACTAACTTATGATTTGCTTATACAAAACTTATTGACAATCATATTGGGAATTGGTTAGGATTTATATGAGATTAGGTCAAGGAGATAAGAGTGAAGAGAAAAAATGAATTTAAGCTAAATAAGGTGTATAAATCTGGAAGTGTGATCATAATCATGAGGATGATTACTATTCAAATTCGAGTAGAATCTCGATTAGAAATGTAGGGATTTAAATGAGAAGGTTTTGATTCAACTTGCAAGGATTCAGTGCAAATGCGATTCTACTCATCCAAAACTATAGACTTTAGAGACGCTAAAATATGAATACAATTAGAATCGTGATTGGAATCATAAAATAGGGTAAGAGAGGTTTGATTTGAACATTAAGAAACTAGTTAGATTTTCAATTTAAATCGCAAGACACAATGTAGCCTAGTTTTTATGAGTATGATCATGGGATCAATGTAAATATGATGATTTGAATTGTGAACTTTGAAATTATAGAAGAACAATAGCCAAAACAGGGAAAAAATCATCCAATTTTCACCAAATCATATAGGTTTAATATACCATTATTTTAGAAGCTTAAACAAGCATAAATTCTAGTTTTTCCAAACACGAAACCAAATTTATAGTAACAAGTCCAATCAAACTTAAACTTTGCTAAACAATCACAAATACCCATTTTCTTCAACTTATACAAACATTTAGTGGATCACAATCAAATAATCGCATTATAATTCATAAGAAAGGTAAGAATTACCCACTTATGGGCTAGAAACAACATATCAAAACTAATCTAACAAAGGTTTTCAATACTTTTCAAGAACAAGAAATAAGAGCATGTTAGATGCTTGGGTTTTTCATGTTTTTCTCTCATCAAATGAATATATACCATTAGATTATGTATTCATTTCATAGAAACAAGATAGCAATAAAAGATTTAAACTCTAAAAACATCATAAATGCATATTGGTTATTGAAGTGAACAGTGAAATAAATAGTAACTTTTAGATTAAAAAATTCATAACTCAGATTTTACTTGATGAATCAACAAAATTTTGTATTGAATTAAAGACGATGAAGAGAGGAATTAGCAACAAAAATATGAGAAATTAATATGAAGGATTAAGATGCTTACTTGGAGAGAAAGACATAGAGTGAAAGAGAGAATTGCTTGTGGAAGTTGAAAAGTGTTACATGAAATGTAATCGGAGAAAGGCTAAAAGAAGAAAAAGCAACCGGCCTTTCAAAGGCAAAATGGAAAAATTTGTGTCAATTTTACCTTTGACTTCAAGTTGACCAAATTTTCTTTTAGAAACTCTTCCCTTTTTTTTTCCCTCAACTTCAAGTCTATATCTAGTATACTCATTGATTGCCAACGACTATGAATTTTAGCACATATTAGTTGAATTAATTGCCTTTATAATGACTATAAGTTTGTATTTGCTAGGTACTTGTACCTCTAGTTCTAAACTCTAATTTTTTTTTGAAATTAAATCCCAAAAACACAAATTTTATTCTAGAAGCATTCAAAGTAGAAAATTCGATCTTCTGAGGATTCCTAAAATTCATGTAATTTATTTCTATTATTTCTAAACATTTTGTATCTCAAATTTATATTTTCAAAATTCTTAAAAATTTCAAATTTACCTTTTTGGATTTTTTGAAAAGCCATTTTATTACCAAAATTAATTTTAGAAAACTTAGGATATTACAATTTTCCCTTTAAAGAATTCATCCTCGAATTTTGAACAATGACGATAAGTTAAATAAAATGAATCAACAGTGATCAATAGACAGTCTTATTGAATAATTGAGGGTACTTTTCTTTTATATTAGATTCCAACTCCCATGTGGTTTCTTACTCATTGTGTCATGTCCACAACACCTTAACTATAGGAACTTCTCTTGATCTTAACTTTTAAACTTGTCGATCAAGAATAGTCACAAGTTGCTCTTCACATGTCAACTTAGTGTCTAATTGAATTAGTTCTTCCTTGATTATATGTGACTTATTTGGGACATATTTCCTCAACATAGAGACATAGAATACCATATGGATTCCTTGCATCTCAGTTGGCAATTCTAATTGATACACCACAACTCCTATACACTTGATAATTTGAAATAGTCTGATATATCGTAGGGCCAATTTTCCTTTTTTACCAAAATGCATAACTCTTTTCATAGGAGATACCTTAAGAAACACTTAATCGTCAACCTTGAACTCTAATTCCCTTATTCTCTTATTCACATACCATTTTTACCAGTTTTGAGTCACTTTCATTTGATCATTAATCAATTGCACCTTTTCAACAGCGTCTGTTACAAGATCTGGTCCTAACAGCTTTGCCTCTCTAGGTTCAAACCAACCTATCAACCTACATCTCCTTTCATACAACACCTTAAATGGTGCCATTTGGATAATAGATTGATAACTGTTGTTATAGGTAAATTTAATAAGTGGCAAATACTTTTCCTAACTATTCTTAAATTCCATCACGCATGCTCGAAATATGTCTTCCAGAATCTTAATTGTTCACTCTGATTAACCATCTATTTGTGGGTGAAAAGCTATACTAAACCACAATTGAGTGCCTATCACTTGTTGAAATGATTGCCAAAAGTGAGAAGTAAATTGAGTATCATGATGTGAAATAATTGTCAATGACACAACATGTAAAAGAACTATTTGATTAGGGTACGTTTACGCATATTGAGCAACTGAGTAAGTTGTCTTGACTATAAGAAATGAGCTGATTTGGTTAAGCAATCAATGATAACCCAAATTGAATCATAACTTTTTGGTGACCTTGGCAATCCAACTAAAAATTCCATAGTTATGCTCTCTTATTTCCATTCCAGAATTTTGATGGATTGATGCAATCTTGCTAAACGATGATGTTCTGCTTTCACTTGTTAACACATAAGACATTTAGTCACATATTCAAGCATATCTTGTTTCATGCCTTCCTACCAAAATGCCTCTTTCAAATCATGATACATCTTAGACACTCCAAGTGCATTGTGTATGAGGAATTATGAGCTTGATGTAGCAAATCATCATGAACACTGGAGGAAATCTCTAATCGTCCTTCCTTTTTAAGCATTCTTATCTCATTAACTACAAATTTTGAGTTTGGTTCCATTTCTGCCTTCTATCTGTGAATCACACATTGTAGATCTTGTTTCTAAGTTTCCTTAACACGATTAACCATCACCAATTGTATCATTATGTAGGCTAAAATTAAGGTTTGATTTAGAACCTCTAGTTATACACCAAGCTCCTCAAATTTTGGGTAAAAATACATTAATTTTTCTTCTTTGGAAAGAAGACAAGCCAAACTACTTGTTGATTTGTGACTTAAAGCATCTGCTACCACAACTGTCTTACTGAGTTGATACAATATTGAGCACTCATAGTCTTTTACTAGTTCCATCCACCTTCGCTATCAAAGATTAAATCATTTTGTTTAGAGATATATTTTAGGCTTTTGTGGTCCGTATAAATTTCACATGTTTCTCCATATAAATAGTGCCTTTATACCTTAAGATTACTACTGCCATTTCTAGATCATGAGTAGGATAATTCTGCTCATGTTTCTTTAGTTGCCTTGACGTATATGTGATTACTCTTCCATTTTACATCAACACACATCCACATCTAATTTGTGAAGCATTACAATACACTATGTAGTCGCTTGATCCAAATGGTAATGCCAATACTAGGATTATTGTCAATCATCTTTTTAGCTTTTGAAAGCTTTCTTCACGTATAGGAGTCCATTCAAATCACACTCCTTTTCGAGTTAGCTTAGTCAACATCATAGAAACTTTGGAGAAATCCTTGACAAATTTTTGATAGTATCCAATTAATCCTACAAAACTTTAGATTTCTATAACTGTCATAGGCCTGGGCCAATTCTCTATGACTTTTACTTTTTAAGGATCAACTCATATCCCTTCTTGTGACACTACATGACTAAGAAACTTGACATTGGTCACCCAAAATTCACATTTAAAAAAATTTCACATAAAGCTTATGCTTTTATAGAGTCTGTAACACCATTCTCAAGTGCTAGTCATGTTCTTCCTTGCTTTTGAAATATACCATAATATCATCACTAAACATGACCACAAACTTATCTAAAAATGGTTTGAAGATTTGATTCATCAAGTTCATAAAAGTAGCTGGGACATTCGTCAACCTAAATGATATTATGAGAAATTTGTAGTGCCTATATCTTATATGAAAAACAGTCTTGGGCACATTTTTTTTACAAATCTTCAACTAATGATACTCAATCTTAGGTCTATCTTTGAAAAATGTCTTACCCCTTGCAATTGATCAAATAAATCTTTGATATGGGGGAGGGGATATTTATTCTTGATAGTCACCTTATTCAACTGACAATAATCACACACAACCATAGTGTTCCATCTTTCTTTTTTAACAAAGAGCATTGGCACTCCCGACGATGAAATACTTAGGCATGAAGCCTCTATCAACTAATTCTTGTAGCTAAGTTTTCAATAATTTCCAAGCTTGCACATTAAAAATCAAACTAGCTATCTCAACTACCCGTTCTCCTTGAAACACTACAAGAGAATATTCATACACATAGAATGTAACCATCTGATCAAAACAATTCATGCATGCATGGTGTTGAGAAAGCCAATCTATACCTATAATTACATCATAATCAACTATATCTAACATGACTAGATTTGATGCTTGCTTATCTCTTATCATCATAGCATAATCTTTGAACAAATAGTCGACTAGAAAGGTCTTGCCAACTGTAATCATTACTATTAACGATGATTCCATCAGTTCACCAAGTTCATTTAGTAAAGTGGAAAATTTTTTTGTAATAAAAGAGTGAGTAGCTCTAGGATCAAACAATACCCAAGCTTGCAAATCATATATTTTCAAAGTACTTGAAACTACGACATTTGATGCTTAGACCTTTTGTCTACTATGATTATAAACTCTTATTATAGCTTTACCAGGGTTTCTCCCTTGATTACCTCTTTTGTTACTCCTACCAGACATAGGTGGTGCTCTTACTAAAGCTATAGATTATATTATTAGCCGATTTTGAGGTCAAGCTTGATAATTTGCACCATATCCTAAAGCATTCACATTCACAGGGCATTCTCTCATTTTATGTCTTAGTTATCCACATCAAAAACATCCCGTCATATCTCTTTTACATGGTTCATGATGATTTGTATTGTAAACCTTACATCATAGCATGTTAGCATTGAAGTTCTCTTGACTCTGCAATGCATTTCTTCCACGGAATGGAATAGTAGCAATTGAAACCGTTTGACCTCCCATATTTCTTCTTGCAGTCGAATTTCATGATTGGGATGGCCTAATAAAATCCCCTTTCCACCCAGTTGGAGGTGTCTTATGGGCTGGAGTTGATTTTTCACTTGATGTAATACTAGCTCCCTTGGATTGAGCTATTTTCTTACTACCAAGGGACACTTCCCTTTCATGGCACTCTTTTGACCTTAGTTTAACTCATAAGGCTTGGTTCATGGCTTATTGGTATGTTGTGTCTGTATCAATTTTGACACGATCAAAGTAATAATTATGAAGCCATTAAATAAACTTTTTAACTTTATGGTCTCATTAGGAATCAAGTGAGTAGCATATCATAAAAGTTGAGTAAATTAGGCATCGTACTCACTCACTAACAGGTTCTCTTGTTTCAAATTTTCAAACTTCTGAGCATTTGCTTGTTAGATGCTAGGAGGAAAAAATTGGTCGATGAAAGTCTCTCAGAACATCACCCAAGTTAATGGTTTAACAACCATAGCTCACTCCTCGATAGCTCCTACGTACCAATAACGTGCCAAATCGTCCAACTAAAACCCTACCAATTCTATCAGTAAGGGTTCAGGGTAGTACAACATCTTGCCATATCTTTTAATTTGATCAAGAAATTGATACGAGTCCACATAATGATCTATACTGATATATCAAGTTGGTTTTAGTTTTAGAAACTTATGAGCAATTCTTATCCTATTCTTTTATTCATTAATAGCAAGAGAGGTGTTGACATTAGATTTTGGTTCTCATCCAAACTTTAGCCAATGGGGGATTCTTTCAGGATCTTAAACTACTAAGTAGTTCTAAAATAATAAATGAGTTAAATCAGCAAGGAAGGAGGGAAGAGCAACAGGAAAACACTAAGGTTTTAATGTGGTTTGGCCAAATCTAGATGGTACCAGATCCTATATCCATGGTAGTGTATTGATCTGAGCATATTTTTATAGTGTTTTAGTATATTGGCATCCCCTCTCTAATATTCATCTCCTTCCTATATTTGTAGAGGAGAGGAGGCTACAATTGCAATGGTACATGTAATAAATCTATTACATCAAGCATTTAATGAACATGATAGAACAGATAAACTAAATCTTGTAATTCAATTATTACGAATTGCCTCCTACAGGTGGGCCTCGTGTGTCTACTGGGTAGAAAGTGAACTTGTCTTCTATCTAGCGAGCTCCCAGGTCGCTAATCTCGCTTCGCTAGCCAGATCCTTCAGTTTGGAAGTGTCTATTCTTCAAAATGGTGAGGTCGAGCTCATCCTATCAGGAACGAGCTTGAGTTGAAGAGGTCGCCTCGCAACTCAAACTGAAGGTGTAGCAACTTGAGTGCTTCTCGAGTTGAATCTTTGCCATGTTCAAGTTGCTCACTAGTCCATCAAAGGTAATCCAAATTTTACATATAATATATGCCCCCTAACTCAGCTCATTTCACGGGTTAGGAGCTAAGACTTTTCGGCATCCATTTAGTCAAAGTCTTCTCCAAGACTATCGTTTCATCGATTCTAGGCTGTGCTCCCTATGGCATGTGTCTGACAATTATTGGTGAGTCAACCTTAACCCCTTCCAAGGTAATAAATGATGGTAGTTAGGGAGATTGATCTAGATCCTTCGGTGAAGTCGAACTTGGCTCTATTTAAGGGAGAGGAAATCCCCTCTACCTCCCCATTGGGGATACCATGAAGATTCCAAATAAACCACCATCATTTCTGGTGTTCTGGCTCTCCTCTGGGGCATGTATGGTCTATTGCATAGGGAACTCAAAAGATTTGGCTTCTCTGAAAACATGGAGGGATCTCATGCGGATCTCAAATTACGTCCTCTCGATGTCGCCTTGAGGTAATTGTTCGGCGGGCCAAGTTCCTAACACTCCTTAATTTGCTTCTTTCATGAATCAGACGAGGAGCTGGAGGCTGGAGAAATAAGGAGCAGTTGTGCTGCTACTGGGGGAGCATTGGAAGGAAAAATTTGAGGACCTCAGTAGGCCTACAAGCTCTAATTAGCTAGGGTGCATACCTTTGTGGCCGGTCCTACTTCTTAGAAGAAAACTAGTTATAGCTTTTCCTCTTGTACGTTAGCTTTCTGAGGTAGTTTTACCTCGTTAAGGCTTTTTAATGAATAAGACCATTTTTGCGATCTCAATGTACTGTCTTTATTTTTTCACATTCACAATAATGTAAACTTTTGTAGCTTGCGACGATAAGCTTAGATAGCTAATCGGCCTAACGTTTTCAAACACAATAATCATAGGCAATGCTCTTTACACACGTCTTGTGAACTATCTGCGTAAGAACTGTACATAATCAAAAAGTGACACGAGAGCTGTGAATAATCAGTCGCATGTGAGCTGTGAACTAGAGCAATGTTATTTGCCTTAAGCAAATAATTAGGTCATCAATTCCTTACGCTTCAGTGAGCATGTAACTATGCTAGCATTGAGTGTTTTTTTAGTGCCTCTACACCTCAGTGAGCACACAGCTACGTTGGCAAAGTAAGTATTTTTTAGTGCCTCCGCACCTCAGCGAGCACGCAGCTACGTTGGCAAAGTATTCGTCAATTCATCTCTGAAATGAGCTCTGGGGGTCCTCAACTAGACAAAAGGTCGCAGTTGGTGCTAAGTTGCACAAGAGACTTAAAAACAAGTTAACTACATGCAAGCTACGAGAAGTGTAAACACTTGATAGCATAAGGTAGACTGAAGAGATGAAAATGATAACATCAAGCCAATCGACAAACTACTTTGAATAAAGTGATGGAAAGCATTTGCATTCATTCTGGGATTTAAGGTACATTGTCAATATATAACCCGAATCGAGCCCCCCCAGTCCTTGGCCATCATCTGGTTGGGGAAGTTGGGACTACTGTCTCACAGATCGCACCACATACTCCCGTAAGTGACCCCTTCTGATTAGGTCTTCAATTGCATCTCTAAGGGCCAAATAGTTTCAAGTCCCATGATCGGCCTCATTGTGATAGTCACATAACTCATCTCTATTCCTTTGCCTAAATGGAGTCTTCAAGGGTCTAGGCCTTTCGAAGTCTTCCCTATCTGTTTCTGCCAAGTAAATTTTATCTTGGGTGTTCGATAGGATGCTATACTGATCGTGGTGATCAGAATGCTAAGGTTGCTCACCTCCTAGCTTCCTAGACTTCTTCGCAGTCCGTTCGGTGGAGTGATCCCCCTTGTCCACGTCGCCCCTCTTCTTGTTGTGAGAGGAGCTAACCTTTTCATACTTCTTGTCAGACTTTTCCGAGCCAAAGGTCTCTTCCCATTTAATCTGCTTAGCAACTCGCTCATAAAACTCAGTGAGGTCCTTCACCGAGAACTTGTACAAACTCTTATACAACTTTCCATCTTTGTGGAGTCTCGTAGAGATCGTTGCCAGCATGGTTTCTTCAGATGGATTCTCCATTGAATTAGCTTTGAGCCTGAACCTAACAATGTAGTCCTTTAGGGACTCATGCTTGCGCTGAAAGACCATAGCGAGATGACAAGGGGATATAAGTTATCTTTTTAGTGCTTGATATTGGCTGATAAATTTCTGTTAGCAGTCTTCCTAACTGCAAATTGAGTGAGTGGGGAGGCTTCTAAACCAAGCTTGAGGTACACCTCCCAATATGGCTAGAAACACTTGGCACTTGATCAAAGAATCAGCAATTTACAGATCCATTTGGACATTGAATGCATCTAGATGGTCATATGGGTCAGAGTCCCCATTGTACAATGAAATTGCGGGGACATTGAGTTTAAGGGGTTGAGTTTGGGTTTTGATCTCCTCAGAGAGCAGTGACCTTTCTTCATAGTGAGCTCGATTGCTCGGAGCTCGAAGGTGCTCCTCCAATTGAGTTATTTTCTAAAATAGCTCCCTGACCAATGGGTCCCGTGTCCCAGATTATTAGCTAGATGATTGCTAAAGTCTTTGATCCTTATGATTGTGAAAGTTAAGACCTAGAATTTGTCCTTGCGAGCAATGAGCTAGAGAGTTCTCTTAGTTAGGATTGCCTGAACGTTCAACTCGTTGCTACTGGAGATCATCCACGGGCATTTCTCTATATACTCTGTGCTAACAAGAGTTTTGAGTTCTTTTGATTTGGTCTATTTCTATCTGGCTCTCTATTTTGGCCTTAACTTTAGTTTTGTGTTAATACATGTATTAGGTGATCCATTGCCTACTAGACTAAATTTTTTGCCCATTGAGAAACTTTAGGGTTATTGTCGACTTCATAGTGTGGGCTACTTCATCCAATGGACAACCTTCCATCATTAAATTCAAACTCTTGACCTTTTTGTCTCTTAATCTTCACCATAGTCTACATCATAAAATTAATTAGATTTTCAAGACATACAAAAGGTCCAATTTAATGCTACCAATATGGACACATATTTCACAAGGTCAATAGGAATGGCACCATCAATACGTGCTCCTAGGTGCACATATGCTATTGGTCTATTCCTATTAACACTCGATGAAACCACCACCACTATATGACTCTAAACAACTCTACATGCAGGCCTATGCTCACAGGTTTGGCCCAAATCTTTGCTCTGATATCAAATATGTCACAACCCAAATCCCTGGCCATGACCGGTGTGAATATTAATCCCCAATTGATAATCACTAGCCTCTAACCTGTTTCTATTACCTCTTTTATCCATTTATGCTCAAGCTCACTTTAATACATTCTAATCATATTCCTTTAATCTTAATTGGTTGTTTGAGAAATAATAAACTTATAGAAAGAAAGATAGACATATTATAATATAAACATACTTTTATTATATATATATATAGGCATTGCCCAACAGGCACATGAAAGTTTAAACATCAGTTCAATAAGTCTTTATCTAATTCTCAAAAACTACACAACAACTAACCTATTTCATGAGTCACCCCCATACAACCTCATGTCCTCACAAGGGAAAGCTAAGTCAAAAATTTATATTAACCTATGTCTTGTCATGAACCCAAAAAGCATAAGTTAAGTTAAGACCTTGGGGCATTCTATGACCATTTTATTTATAGATTTTCAAAAGTTAACAAAATATATAGATAGATGGCTATAACCCTAGGCATCAAACCATCCCATGGCCATCATCAAAAGAACATTTGGTGCTTCCAAGGGAATAATCTTGACTTTGTGTAAAACCTCATGGCCAACTAAGTTTAAGATGATGTTATAGTGAATCTTGATCTAGTATACTCCTAGGGGACTTTTAATGGTGGTAATAAAGACATCAGTAGTGATATTCATAGGGCCGTTGTTCATTCTTGCTTTTCAAAAGGTGAAATAATTGTAATTTCTATACAACAACTAATCTACTTCATAAGTCACCCTTATACAACCCTATGTCCTCACAAGGGCAAGGTAAGCCAAAAAGTTATACTAAGCTATGTCTTGTCATGAACCCAAAAAGCATAGGCTAAACTAACTAAGATCTTGGGTATTTTATGACCACTCTATTTATAGATTTTCAAAAGTTAGCAAAATACATAGATAGATGGCTGTAACCCTAGACATCAAACCATCCCATAGCCATCATCAAAAGAACATTTAGGGGTTCATAGGGAATAATATCGACCTCATGTAAAACCTTATAGCTAACTAAGTTTAAGACGATAATGTAGTGAATATTGATCTGGTACACTCCAAGGGGACTCTCAATGGTGGTAGTAAAGACATCAACAGTGATACCTATAGGGTCATTATTCATTCTTACATTTTAGAAGGTGAAATAACTATAATTTCTTGATAATTTGAAAAAAATAATAGTCCACAAAAGAGTGAGTCTGGGGCTTAGTGAGATAAATCCATACCTTACTTATGAATTTCTTATGATCACAATACATATGTAAATTATAACCATATAATCATATTTCATACCAGGCTTAATAAACAAGTCATAAGCCCAAAGACTAACCTTTGAATGGCATCACACCATATTATCATTGACACATTATAAAGAATCATGATTTTCTTATGGCCTTAAGCTATCATCATCAATCATCATGTTGTCAAGTCACATTATATCTCATTTAGTATTCCTCAAAATAACAATTTAGGTAAGAAGCAAAATAAGTAATAATAATCAAAATTCTCCTTGTTACTCTTTTCCAACCTTATCCTGCACAATCGCCAGCCATATCTCTCTAGGTTCTGCCTTATCCCTTGCTTTATATCAAAATGTGCAGATCCAAGATCCGGTTCATATACCCTCATTTCATCATATCAGTCACATCTCATTATCATCATTCATCACCCCATTTTTCATGGAGAAATTTCAAATTTTCAAATGATATCATATCTTATAACAATTATGTAACACTATTCACATTTCGTCATAATCACACATTCTTTGTCACATTATCACTATAACTTTTAGGGTTGTTACCATAGCATTAGTATAAATATATATAATTAGTAGATTGATTGATATTAGCTTATGATTTGCTCATTTACTAATTATTGACAATCATATTGGGAATTGGTTGGGATCTTTATAAGGTTAGATCAAGGAGATGAGAGTTATCTAAGAGAAAACTGAATTTAAGTTAAATAGAGTGAATAAATCTGGAGGTATGTGTTAGTCTGGATGGGTGCCCTAGACCAATTTGATTGAGTTCTAGTGCATCCTAGACTATACATTCTGTGCATTTAGATA
>JANHAO010004432.1:0-24274 GCA_026873985.1 Saraca asoca | reverse complement strand
TGGATTGAGGCTTCAATGTATCAAATACATCAAATTAAAAGTAAAAGGAAGCAAGACTAACCTTTAATCCAGCTTGAAATGCAGCGGAATGGGATGAATCTTCCAGTCACCAAGCAGCACACATGTCCTACCTCTACTAGAGATCCACGCATGAGAACACCTCCAATGGCCTCTATAGCTTCTCATCTTGTGCTAGCAAGCTCGTGGGAGCTGGATGGACTAAGAAGTGGGTGAGAACCATCGGAACTCTTTCGGCCTTCCTTCCCCTTCGTCGGTTCGATCTCATTGAACCCATGGAGAACCATTCTCCACTTTGGCCAAACTTTTTAGCCAAATCCAAGGGAAAAGAGCTACACACACCAAAACTTTTTTAGTGGCTCCTCCTCCTTCATCGGTTTGGATGCCTTTGAATGCTCAAGGAAGACACAGCTCCTCTTGGCCTCTTTTTCCCTCTCACTTTCACTTGGCCAAACATTTTGGCCTCAATTGCAATGAAGAAGAGGAAGCTAAATGACGTCATTTTGGCCAACCTTCTTAGGCCAAAATGGCGCTGTTTCAGGGCTAAGGAAAAATAATTTTTCCTTAATTGTAAAATAGCCCCTGTAGTTTCACTAAACTACATTTTAACCCCAGTAATTTTACCAAATTACATTTTAGTCCCTGAACATCAAATATGTCCAAACTTTGGCCATATCATTCCCTATTATGCGTGTGACCCAGTAGGCCCCAGAAATATTAGTAAAAGTCCAAAATGCCCTTCAAACCAATTGAAGGCATATAAAATTAATCCAATTAATTTTATGATTAATTTCTCCAAATTAATCATCCATGGACTTTAAGCTATAAGCAGATTCTAGCAAGTCATTATAGCTACCTAATTTTCGGCGAGGTCAACAATGGTGACAAGCCTGTCTATGACTGATCTTAGTGTACATCACCATGCACACTATACATGATACAATCCATTCATTACCTATATCCGATCAGTTAGAGGTATGGATGCCAGTCAACCTTTATAACCAATCATAGTTTCTTAACATCATAAATTATTTGACTCAAACAAATCTGAGCACTCAAATCCCATTCGAGCCTCGATTCCACCCTACGCAGGGATTTATCGAGTTAAACCAATTCATTAAGTGGTCATAGATATCACTTCAATGAGTGGTAATGAATCCTATCTTGATTAGGCAATGCCTAACTACCTTTTCAAAAATACCCAACACAAGCTTTTATAGTTCCTTGTGGCTAGAGTCACGTTTCACTTAATCAAAGCATAACCTTCCATGTAAAAGACATCCCACAATCTCAAGTTAAAGGATCAATCATGCAATCATCACTGGAGATTAACTGTTAACGTAGCTCCATACAGTATCTCCAAGTAAGTTAGACAAGATCTTGATTACGAGTTATGTTTTCTCCAAACTAACTAGGTCGTGTCCACATGTGTGTTCAGATGTAACTTATTTACATCTCAACCTGTGAGGTCAGCTGCTCATCACATGAGAAACACCCTAGCATTTAGTTTTAATAGATCTCGATAATGCCCAGTTATCAGATCTTGACTAGTGTCATATTGGTACAGAAGTTTATATCATTAATAATCACCTTCACAATCCAATAACCCCTTATAGGATTGATTGAATGAAGTAACTTCTAACCATGGACTTCATCTTAAATATGCAATACATAATGAATGCAACATAAGATGAATATACAACCTTTAATATCCAAATCCACAGAATGTATAGTCATAGATGCGATAGGGTTCAATCAAATTGGCCTAGGGCACCTATCCAGACTAACAAGCCCAACCTCTAAGAACTCATCAAGCAATATTTAGAGCTATAGAAGTCCAATTGAGGTCAAACTAAGCGTAAATGGAAGTTAAGACATAAGGCAACATCTTTCATGAAGACTTCCAGACTTGAATACATTATCATGGGAGTGAAAAATGAGCTGTAATACAGAGGTAGAATGCTGATGAGTTGGGCCTTTGCAGAATGTGATTTTTAGGCCCCAATTGACATGAAGCTTGAGCCCAATGTCCATCCATTGCACCAGCTCCACACTTAACCAGTTGGAAGTCATTAAGTCGGTAAAAAACTAGAGAATCAGTCTACAATGGCACAATACATGTAAAAAGATTGGTAGCAAGCAAAACTAGACTACACCAGCCATCATGATTACCCTACTCCACCAACCAGCAGCTAATTTCTCTTTTCCCGAGTTAAGCACTCTGGAGTGGAAGACTGAAGGGAAGTTTTTAGTAGAGTTTTCAAACAGTTGCAACATGATTTTGTTCTTTCATTTTCTCTGTAATTTTGCCTTCATGGAAGGCTAAAAACTTGTAATCAGTCCAAGGGACTAACAACTTGAACATTAATGTTGAGATCCTGCTTTCACCTTACATTTAATTGTTTGTCATTTCTTCTCCTTTCCTCTCTATTTTGTTTTGAATTCTGAATTGAATGGCTTCATTTGATTTAGATGTTAATATAATTATTGCTTAATAATCACTTGTAGAAAGAGGATGGTAGAAACCAAGCAATGCATTAAGTTTTTGATGGATTGTTTACTGGTTGAGTTCTGCACAGGACTCATTAATCATTTTAAGGCTTCTTGTTATGATTTAAGGCTAGAAAATATGATTAATAATTAGATGAATATTTAGTGATCAAGGATACATTAATCTCAAGTTTGGTTGATTCCCTTGGGCTGGTTGTTTGCTTACATTATTGTTTACATTCTTACATTATGTTTGCTGTTAGATTAGATGCTGCCAACCCCCTCGGTCCATTTTATCTCTTAATCTGATTAATATCATCAAAATGATCCAAGGGCTCAACCTGATGTTGCCTTATACTACAAGTAGTAAGTAGGTAGCTCGGTTATAAATTTTTTAATCTTGATTGGCCTCGATAGCCACATCACTAAGGCAGTTACAGTGTTAATGTGAACTGTGGGTGCACAAGAGTAAGACAAGGTCACTGGGAGTAGGTAATTATGTCAAGTCACTAACTTATGTCGCTCCTGCACTCACAGATGAGATTAAAAACTTGCCAAACTGATGACCATGAGGACCTGTGATGTGAGAGCTTGCACCGAGCTAAGAGTCCGAATAGGTCCAGCCAAGGAAATGCCTCAGGTGGCTACTCTCGTGACTCAAAGATAGAAGAGCTATTCAAGAGGCTAAAGTGATTAGAGGACCTCTCTTGATCTTAGAATAGACAAGAACACTATGAGGAGAGGACCCTATTCATGAGCAAAATAGAGAAGCAAACTCTTCCTCACAAACTTAAAATACCCACAATCTCACCATATAATGAGGATACTGACCCATGTGACCGCCTAGACACATTCATTATTTAGATTGATCTCTAAACAATCGATTCTTTGGTGAAATGCTATGTCTTCCCAGCTACACTAGGAGACATACCTCAAACATGGTTCAAAAGTCTCCCAGCTTGCAGTATCGACAATTAGGAAGAATGTCAGCGAAATTCATTAATCAATACTAAGCATTGAAGAGGCAACTCACACCTCTTTGCCACCTCACGATGGTCTTTCAGCATAAGCATGAACCATTGAAAGATTATATCATCAGGTTTAGGCATGAAGCCAATTCAGTAGAAAGCTTTTCAGAAGAAAGTATCTTAACAGCAATCTTTGTGGGACTCTGCAAAGATAGAAAGTTGTATAAAAGCCTATACAAATCCCTGGTAAGAGATCTAGCTGAGTTCTACAAGTAAGCTACCAAACAGATTAGATGGGAGGAGACCTTTGGCATAAAGGAGTCCAAGCAAAAGGATAAGGTGAATAGCTTCACTCAAAGCAAGAAGAGGAGCAATGAGAGTCAGAACAACAGCTCCAATATCCAGCCCGTGAAGAAGGCAAGGACCCAATGACCTCAACATCAAGGTTGCTATGAAAGCTATAGCGTTTTATCTAACACTTAAGATAGGATCTTCGTAGTAGAGAGAGGTAGGGAAGACTTTGGGAAGCCCAAGCCCCTATGGACTCCTAGCATATTCAATAACAACAAAGATAAGTTTTGTGCCTATCACAACAAGGTTGGGCTCGGAATATTAGGCACTAAAGGATGCCATAGACGATCTCATCAAGAAAGGTCACTTGTAAGATTACATGGTTCGACCTTCTGAACAGCAACCTCAGTGACCCCAGCAAATCACTGATCAAGAGCAAGGGCCCTCAGTTAGAACCATATTTTGATCTTGTAATGTTATTCAAAAGTTAATGAAAGTGCCTCCAATCTTTTTGTCTAATAATCTTCAACAAAGTGTTATATAGGAAGAAAATTATTCTATGTTGACAGAGTCAAACTCAAATTCATTACCAGTTTTTCAACTGAGGCACCTCAAATGCTAAATTTATTACCAACTTCCTAGTTGAGGCACAGAGGTGCTAAAATAAACTTATTTCTAGCAAAATCTATAAGTTCACTAAAGCGAGGAGGCACTAAAATAAACTCATTCCCAGCAAAAGCTATAAGCTCGTTGAGGCATGAAGGCACTAAAATAAACTCATTCCTAGCAAAAGGTATAAGCTCACTGAGGCGTGGAGGTGTTAAAATAAACTCATTACCTACCTGAGCAACAAGATTGCTGTGGTATGGCCTATAAGGCACAGCTCGCATGTGACCTATTGCTCACAGCTTTCATGCAACCTATTGCTCGTAGCTCGTATGTGAACTATTACTAGGTGTAGCTCTCATGTGACCTATCTGGGAATTTATGTTATCATCTATGATATGCAGAACATCTAACACAGCATTCAAGAATCATAAAGAAAAGTTCATTCATTAAAAACCTCACTTAACAAGGTAAATTTACATTAAAAGATTCAAAGTACAAATCAAAATAAGTTTATAGCTATCATATTCTGAAAAGAAGGCTGGCTTCTAAGAGCTAAACTCTAACTAGTTGGAGGATCAACGAGTGCGTTGGCTCTCTAATCTTCTTCTTGTCATCCTGTTCAGTCAAAAAACTCCCTCTCAGCTGTCTCACCCTCAGCACTAAAAATTCAAAAGAAACAAAAGGACATGGCTAGAAAAGCTGAATTCCATGGCATAACCGTGAGGAAATAATCCAAGATCTACGCAAAACTTCCCAAAATCCTTAAAGAAGAATTATTCATGAGGACTTCCTATATAGCAGGCTTTATATGCCTTACCAAAAAATTAGACCATAAAAAACATAGGGGCCTTGACTAAAGCACACATAAGGTTATTTTGAGGAAAAGGGAGAAGGGTTTCTCATGCCTTATATAGACCAACCTAGTTTCACCTAAGAATCCAAAGGATATCCAACTATTCTTGATTGAACGGTCTAGGAGAAAATAAGGCTGCCACACCAACGACTATGAAACATGTACAGAAGGAGGTATGGCCTTATGCAGATGAAATGAAAGATTAAAGTTTGAAATGACATGACAAACTAAACATGAAAGCTTGACAACACTGCAAACTGCAAGGAAAGACTTTTGCCAGTAAACTGTAACTCTCAGTCCGTAAAGCAAACTAAGAGTTGGCGGCTAATGTTATAGAAATTTTTTGGTATTATGTGAAATAGGCTGGCAAAAGCTCAATAGCAAACGAGTCCAAGTGAGAGAGGCCTGACCTATCCAAAGCTAAGATCACTCAAGGGTGCCAAGTCACTAGCCATGAGCTTAGAATACGGGATAAGGCCAAGGTAATAGCCCCAGTTTGCTAGAGATGAGCCCCATCTTGATTGGCCACCAGACTATCCTGCATGAGCTTGAATCATGCAAGCTCGATGTTGTTGGTTGAGGGACAACAATGGTCCTAGGATAGGAGCTCTAATTCATAAGATGTAGTATCTTGTCTAGTTAGAAGCTCACCATGGGTGAACCTGAAGCAGACACCCTATCATAGACCTAACTTTTAGGGCTAATCAGCAAGAAGTAGCTTACAATGGCCCACACACAGAAAGTAGTCTGCAGAAGCTGATTTGCAAAAGTCCTAATTGTCAAAATATATTTATTACTTGATGCAGTAGATTTACAACTTGTTAAATTATATTTGTAACCTCCCAGCCTCTATAAAAAGGGGAGGAATAGATGCAATAGAAGATCCCTTCTGAATACATACTGAAACTCTGCTAAACTTTCACAATAGAAATAAAATCATTCATAGACGTAGGAATCCAAACAAAGGATTTTAGCTAAACCACATTAAAATTTTTGGTGTTCATCTTATTCTTCCTTCTTCTAGCTTTTACTGTTTTCCTATATCTCCACAGCCATACTGCAACTTGGGGATTATAAAATTGTTCTGGGTGACTGAGATTTGGGCTTACCAAATTTCACTGTCAACAAGCACCCTATGATGTTTATTCGTAAAATGGTTACCTATTTTTTCTAATGCTTTCTTTCATCAAAAATTGATTAGTTGATAATATAATTTGTTTATTTATCTTTTTTTTTAAATATTTATATTTCTTTATTTGTCTCATCTTGTTTTACATAAAGTCAAAAATAATATAAGGCTTAAATAAGTATGAATGACTGAAGAAATCATTAATTTTTGGGGCATGCTAATACGTTTACAACAACAATAATTAAGCAGTCAAGAAAAAGAACTTATTCTCATAAAAATTTTAAATCTTGAAATCAAGAAAAAATATAGTATAAGAAAAACTCATTTTTCCTTTGAAGAGGATATTGCTTAATTAATGTCAAAATAATACTAATATTTTTTAATTTTTATTTAACTTAAAAAATAAGGAAAATTTAATTGAAACAAATTAAGATGTTTAATATATTTAGGGTCAAAATTTTCCAACTTTATGATCATTTTTTCACAAAATACATGTCTTAAGAATATTGAAAGCTATCATTATTGTACTCACAATTAAGTCACTTGATTTCATTTAGTTATAGGCATGACTTAAATTTTATTTGCATGTAATATGGAAGTAAAGTAATGTATGCACTAAAGTCCGATTGTAATATATTACTAAGATTATGAGCGGTGTTTAATTTAATAATAATATGAAAGTTGAGTAAAAAATATAATTTCCCTATATATTGTACAAATTTTATTAATTTAATTAACGTGTCAAATTTGTCTAACTTCATGGAAAAAATCATATAAAAGAAAGTGCCTCCAGAATATTAGGAGTCGTATTTATTGCACCTGTAATCGGACTTTCCAACATTTATTCATCATCGACAAAAGTTTATTATTTTTAGATTAAAATGGTGTGCGTAGAGATGTAATAAGAAGACATATTTTAAAATATTACACTTGAAAATATAAATAAAAATTCATAATACAAATAAAATTCAAATAACACTTGAAAATATAAATAACAATTCATGATATGTTGTCGTAAGATGAATACATCAGTTAAACAAAGAAATATTTAAATATGATCACTGTATCAACAATTTAGCAACAAAGAATAACAAAAATATACCGCTATTAAATGGTCACAAATAAAAAAATTGGAAGAATGAAAGAAGAAAAAAAATAGAGGATAAGATTGCCTAAAAGTAAAATAAAATAAAAATAGAAGAAAACAAAAAAATAAAATTTAAATAATAATAAAAAAGAAGATTAGACCGACCAAGACAGAATGGTCTCTTTGTAAACTTAAAAAAAGGACAAAAAAGTAAAAAGTGACAAAGGGAAATAATGACAGAGACCACAAGCCCCTATGTTAAAAAATTGTACTTTTGTGATTGGGCTTTTTATTTGATTTCTCCTAGTTATAAGTTGTTTCCTCTAGTTTAAGGGTTGTTTATCAATTACCATTAAGTTTTAAGTTATTCTCTCAGTTGAAATTTTTTTTCTTTATCTTATATATTTTCCTTGTATAAAGTGCATTGAACTTACTTGATAGTTTTTTCTTAGTATTTTTATATTCATCTTAAAAAAATATTACTTCATGAGTGATATTTTTATAATTTTTACTTTTACTAAAATAATAAAAAAGAAATTTAAATTAATGAATTGTTTTATTTTAAAAGTTTAGTGTCAATTACCTATAAAACATATTAAACCTAGACAAAATTAGGTGTCTACAGTCGCTCCCCTGTACTCATCCATCTTGTATTAGAAGGTGGGTAAAGATGCAGATGCTAATTTTCTAAAAAGAACATGAAATCTAACAAGTCAGCAACATTGAAGACTGTAAGATGAAAGGCTAACAAGTTTCCCATTTGTTTGAATTGCTCATAGTTGGTTGAATTCATCTAGAAAGTAAAAGACCTACTTTTTATTAGCTCGACTCACCAATGTTGGGTGTGATTTAATAACAAAGAGTTAAAAAACCTACTTTTTAGAAGCTCGACTCGCCAATGTTAGGTTTAAGTTAAAAATTGGAATGCGAATGACCTACCTTTCACAAGCTTGACTTGCCAATGTTGGGTTTGGGTTAACAATAAAAAGTAAAGGACTTGCTTGTCAAAGGCTTAACCAATAAATGTCGGATTTGATTTAACCACAAAAAGTTAAAGACTTACTTTTCACAGGCTCAATCCACCAATACTAGGCTTGATTTAACCATAAAAAGTAAAAGATCCACTTTTTACAGGTTTGGCCTGCCAATGTTGGGTTTGATTTAACAATAAAAAGTAAAAAACCTAGCTTTCACTAACTCAACTTGTCAATGCTATGTTTGAGTTAGCAATAAAAAGCAAATAGTTTGCTTTTCATAGACTCGATTTGCCAATGTTAGGTTTGAGTTAACAATAAAAAGTAAAAAACCTACTTTTCATAGGTTCAAACTACCAATACTGGGTTTGATTTAACCACAAAAAGTAAAATACCAGTTTTTCATAGGCTTGACATACCAATGTTGGGTTTGATTTAACCACAAAATGTAAAAGACTTGCTTTTCATAGGCTTGGCCCGTCAATGTTAGGTTTAGGTTAACAATAAAAAGTAAAAGACATATTTTTTACAGGCTCAACTTACCAATGATAGGTTTGTGTTAACAATAAAAAGTAAAAGACTTGTTTTTCACAAACTAGATCTATCAATGCTAGGTTTAAATTAATAATAAAAAGTAAGAGACATACTTTTCATAGGCTAGACCCATCAATGTTGGGTTTGAGTTAATAATAAAAAGTAAGAGACTTATTTTCTCAGGCCTGACTTGCTAATGCTAGATTTGATTTAACCACAAAAAGTAAAAGACCTACTTTTCATAGGCACAATCCACCAATGCTAAGTTTGAGTTAACAATTAGAAGGTTAATGCATTTAGAAAGACACAACATATAAGTGAACATGATGCAGAATATGATGCATGTTTTAAGTTATACAGACCAATTTTCTTTTTTCTTTTTTAATATTTTGATCTTTTCCTCATACAAGAACCTTCTTAACAGTGTCATGGATGAATAATGTCAATCTTTATTACTAGTTGATAAAGTTTTAGTATCTTAACTTTTCTATCCTTTGATTATCATTGATTTTCTTTGAAACATAGTAAATCCCTCGACATTTTGTGATATCTGGGGATGATCAAACTATCTCCTATTGTCTTTTCTTTTCATCAGAGTAATTGTGCCTACACTTGGATGCAAGTAAATAATAATTTTCTATTAGTATTGCAAAAAACTTTCCATAAGAATGAATGATCAATTCTTTATCAAATAGTGGTTAAAAGAGTTAACTACAATCAATATATTAAAAGTATAACAAGAATACATTTGCCATAAGTATCCAAGAAAATGGAATATTACTCTGACAATGAAAAAGATATACAATGGGTTTCCCAGAAATTGATTGAACATAAAACTTCAGGTTATTCTAATGATAAGCTTGAGAAAAACCAGTGCTAATTGCCCCTATGCATTTGAACACCTATTTATTAGGGTAGTAAATATTCCCCAATATCTGTCATGTTATGAACTTCTTAGGAAAATCAAATGTGGAGCAAATATATTTCATGCATAATAATTTTTCACTCTATCCGCATTAATAAGTTATGGCAATTCATCCCCGTCTATCTTTGTGATGATTAATGCCCCTTTAGAAAAAGCTCTTTTCATGATAAAATGTCTTTTATAATTAGGCATCCATTTACCATAACCATTATTTTCAATTGGAAGTATCGTTTTCAATACCAAGTCTCCATCCCTAAATTGGTGAAGGCACACTTTATTAGCATAAATTCTCATTAGCCCTTTTTGGTAAAGTTATCCATGGCATAATGCTATCAATCTTTTTCCTTTAATGAGATTTAATTGATTATACAAGCTTGGATCTATTCTACTTCTTCTAGTTATGCCTTCATTAAAATTCTTAACAAAGGAATTTCAATCTCAATTGGAAGCTCTGACTCTATGCCATATACCAAAGAAAATGGAGTGATTCCTATAGAAGTGTGAACAGAGGTTTTTGATATCCATGGAGAGTAAATGGAAGCATCTTATGGCAATTTTTGTATGGTATTGTCATCTTTTTAAGGTTCTTATTGGCTAATTCTACAGTTCCATTCATTTTGGGATGATATGGCATTGAATTGTGATACTTTATCATGAATTGTTCACACATATTTGTCATCATCTTATTGTTGAAATTTATGATGTTATTAGTCATGATTCTTTTTAGTAAGCTATAGTGACATATGAGATCCTTTTTTATGAATTTTTGAATGAAATTTTGAATCATATTGTCAAATTCATTTTTATGAATTTTTGAATGACATTGCAAGTCACGCTAGGATAGGAGGCGGCTTTAACCCATTTAGTGAAATAGTCAATGGTTACGAGTATGAATCGATGTCCATTTGAAGCCTTTGGTTCAATTGGACTTATGACATCGAGGCCCCATATCAAGAATGACCATGGCCCAGGCAAGACATTCAGTAATATAAGAGGAGTATGAATCTTGTTGGCATAAATTTGACACTTGTGACATTTCCTCACATGATTGATACAGTCATTCTCTATTGTCAACCAAAAGTAGCTTGCTCTCAAAATTGTTCTTATCGTAGCATGCCTATTTGAAAGTGTTACACAAAAACCTTTATATACTTTTTCAATGATCTTTCTCACTTCTATCACATCAACACACTTTCACAAAATAGTGTCATGATTCCTTTTATTTAGTATTTGTCCATTCAAAAAGAAATCCATTGTCATTCTCCTTATAGTTTTCTTATCATTCGTTGAAGCCCCTTTTGGATATTCCTTGCACTCTATAACTATTTGAAATAATGATATCAAGGTTTCCCATCAGGTTTTTCTTCAAAACTTAAACAATAAGCTTGTGAATCTTGGTTTTTAATATTGATAACATGTGTCTAATCATTGCCAGTTACTTTGAACATAAAGGATGATGTCGCTAATGCATCAGCGGTTTGATTATCTTCTCTTGGAATATGACGGAAAGTGATTTCTTTCAAATATATTGTCAACTTTATTATATGTTTGTGATATGGAATGAGGTTGGCATCTTGAGTTTCCCAATCTCCTCTCAATTGGTGGATTACCAGTGAAAAATCTCCATATACCTATAAAACCTTAACTTCCAAATCTAATGTGACTTATATACCTAAGGCACATGCCTTGTATTCGACCATATTATTTGTACAATCAAAGCATAACTTGGCTGTGAATGGGATAGTGTTCTTTTCAGGAGAACACTAATACTATGCCCTAATGCATTGGAGGTTCTATTAGACAACAATGTCTATACCTCATCTTTAGGTGTTTCATTATTAGTGAATAATGTCTTTATGCCTTTATTTGGAAATTCAAATTGCATAAAACCATAGTCTTCAATAGGTTGATTAGCCAAAAAGTCAGGAAATGCACTATCTTTATTACCTTCTGGATGACATATACTATCTTGTATTTACACAACAATACTTTCCATTGAGCAAATTTTCCCATTAGGGTGGGCTTTTCAAGATGTACTTGATTGGATCTATCTTTAATATCGGCCATGTAGTATTATATAATATGTATTGCCTCAAGCGATGAGCTGTCTATGCTAAGGCATAACAAGCATGCTCTAAGAGAGAGTATTTTGACTCATAACCTGTGAACTTCTTACTTAAATAGTATATTGCTTGTTCTTTTCTTTTTGATGTATCATGTTGCCCTAATACACAACCTATAGACTCTTCAGGCATGATCACATACATAATAAGGGGTTTCCAGGTGACAATAAAACCAAGAACAAAGGTTTTTGTAAATATTGCTTGATCTTTTTGAATGCTTCTTGCCATTTCTCATTCCATTCTATGATTTGATTCTTATATAAAAGCTTGAACAATAGATTACAAGTAACTATTAATTGGGTTATAAATTTAGTAATGTAATTCAATCCTTTTAGAAAACCTTGAACTTCTTTCTTTGTGTATGGTATTGGCATCTCCAAAATAGTACAAACATTTTCAAGATTGACTTTTGTTCCATTTTGACTGACCACAAAGCCCAATGGCTTCCCTGAGCTCACCCCAAAGGTGCATTTTGGAAGGATTAGTCGAAGTCAAATCTTCTTTAGCCTTTTAAAATTTTTTTGTAAATAAACAACATCATCTTTTTCATTTTTTGATTTAGTGACTATTTATGCATCATATCATGAAGTAGAGTCACCATTGCTCTTTTGTAGGTTGCCCAACATTTTTCAAATCGAATAGCATTACTTTGAAACAAAAAATGCCCCACAAAGTGATGTAGGTGGTCTTTTACGTATCCTTAGAATCCATCTTGACTTGATTATACTCATAAAAATAGTCTGTAAAGGAAAATATTGAATTCCCAGCAATATTATCAATAAGGACATCAATATGTGGTAATAGAAAATTATCCTTAGGGCTTGCTTTATTCAAACTTTGATAATCCACACACATTCGAACTTTCCCATCTTTCTTGGGTACTGAAACAATATTGGCAACCCATTCTAGATATTTGGCGATCATAAGGAAACTAGCTTCAAGTTACTTCTTAACCTCTTCTTTGATCTTTAGAGACATCGGGTCTCATGCACCTTAACCTTTGCTTCACAGGCTCATATTTTGGCTCTAATGGTAACTTATGGACAACTATATTTGTGTCAGATCCTGGCATATCTTGGTATAACTAAGCAAATATATCCCTATATTCATAAAGAAGCTTGATCAAGCCTTTTCATACATCTTTTCACTTCAAAGTGCCAATCTTGAGTTATTTATTATCTTCTTTTGTGCCTAGATTAATTATCTAAACTAATTCTTCATGTCATTGGATCTTTTTCTCCTCTTCCTTAACAAGCCATAAAAGTTTTGTGGATGAGTCAATCTCTCCATCTTCTTCAATCTCACTGCAATTAATAGGATGATTAGAGTTACATATAGGGGTCATAACACTATCAATCTCAAATGAATCACTTTAAAACCTGATTTTAACAAAAGCATATATGAGGGAAAAAAGGGATTGGGTAATCAAATGTAGGATGAAATTCAAGGAACAATACCAACCCTAACTAATGAAGAGATTTTGGTGGAATTGCCACATATGAAATTAAGCACAATTTTACAAAGAAATAGCCTACTTGTTTCTCAAGAAAAGTTAGGAAACATGCTCAATAACAATGAAACAAAAACATAAATAAGTAAACAAATAACTGATGAAAACCAAACATGCATTATTATTTAAAGTGGACATTGGAATGAAACATGTAAGCCTATTTTATAGATAACATCCAAAGGCTTTGGGCAAAGCCTTAAATGGTGGTATTATAGAATTAATCTAAATGCAACTCTATGACAATGAGAAACTCAGAGATATCTAAATTGTTGAGTGTGAAGTTTGGGAAGCAAGGGTACACCAACCTAACCCTTTCAGTGGTAGAGAGTCTATCCTCAATGGTTGGAATTTGGTTACAGAAGGTGATTCTTGTGCTCTATATGAATCTCTTCATCTTTTAGCTTTTGATTTTCCAAACACACTATCCTCTTTTCCTTCTTTTCACTAGTAACCTTCATCCTATCTGTTATTGTGGGCTTATATCTCTAACCAAACTTTTCAACATTTTTGGAAAGTTTTAGAGGTTCCTTTTTACCTTGCCCATATTTTCCTAATTCATCCCTTATTTTAAACTCATCTTTTAAAATGACTTTAGCCATTATTATAGGTGCCATGGGTAGATATGACTTTAGGATTCAAGCCTTTTCTCTAATATAGGAAGTATGAGTAATCTCAAAAGTTCTGAATGTGCTCTCAAGAGCCTTTTCCCCAGCCTTGATATATGGAGTAGATGTTAATTTCTTGATATGTAGTTCTTCTTCTCCTGATACAACCACCATTTTGTGTTTTTATTATGAATTTCACTTTTTGGTGTAGGGTGGAGGGCATCACCCTTGCTGAATGAATCCATGGTTAGATAGATAGACAATTGTAGGTTTACATGATGTTCATATCTTGGAACAAAATATTAAAGACATTATAGCTAATTTGAGTTAGGAGTTCGATGTCACCAATAACCTCTCTTCTTATACTATCAAAAGCTCTTACTACTAGGTTTTATGTAGGATCTATCAATTGGGAGTTTGGACAAAGTCGATCATAGCATCACATTTTGTAAAGAGTCATTATCTATAAGAACCCTTGCTATGATGTGGTCTTTGCATTTTATAAAGATGTGAAGTGCCTTGTTATGCCTTGTTCCTTTGGATAGTATCTCATCATCAGTGAATGTAAGGTAGTTATTAACCATGATGTTACCAATAATATCACAAAGCTTTTCAAGGGAGATATCATGATAGACATGAACTTGCTATGATATAGTCTTTGCATTTTATAGAGATGTGGAGTGCCTTGTTGTTTTCCATTCCTTCATGATATCTTATCATCAGTAAATGTGAGGTAATTATCAACCATGATGTTACCAATAATATCACAAAGCTTTTCAAGGGAGATATCATGACAAACATGAACTTGATTCAACACCTTCATTGAAATCTACCTATGTGGCTCAGAGTTCAAAAACAATGACAATAATGAAATTTTGGCAGGTGTATGATTCAACTAGTCAATCACTTTGTAGTCATTTTGCTTAATGAGTTTCAAGAATTCACAAGCTTTCTCTTTCGATACATTTTTCTTGTATGTCTTGGGCTCCTTTTTACCTTTTTTCACAATAATTTTCTCTATTATCTCTTTTTCTTTCCCTTTTCTTTGTCTTTCTAGTTCTTTCATTCTTCAATTTTCTAACTCTTTAAGCCTATAACAAGAACTATTGCAAATAATGCTGCTAGTACTAGATATGTTGGTAATTGATGATGCTAATGCATAGTTAGGTGTTATCACAACATGGGCATGGTTGCTTTCTGGAAAAACTTGACAAGTATAGTTCCATGGCACTTCATTTATCTTCTTATAAGGGAAAGGCCTGAGTACTTGAATTTTAATAGATTCTAAAGTGTGGTAAGTAGGTATCTGAGGAGGTGTCAAAGATATGTTTTGGTTGTAGCAGATAACCAATATGTTAGGCAAAAAGTGAGAGATTTGAGTGCCACTAGCCAAATTACTTCCTTTAATCATGTTTAATTGGTTTTCTCTAACTTCAAAGCCTATTTGAACAAGTAGCTCATCTATCAACTTTTGAAGTAGCCTTTTAAATTCTATGCATCCTTCAATGGTATGCCCTTCTTTGTCTCCATGGAACTCACATAACACTTTGTCACCATGATCCTGACCTTCAACCCTTGGATTTGTATGTTGAAACTGTATAAATTCCATGTCAAATAGGGCCTTAAAAATAAATTTCAGTGGCATCTTCACTTCAGACACCTTCCTTTTTATAATTTCTTTTAGTATACATTTAATATTGTTCACTCTTGAATCACCATGGTTAGACAAAGGGTTGCGATACATATTAGATGTTTCTGTCATTCCTTTGAAGCTCAACATTTGGCATTAAATAGATATTACACTTTACTCTTAATGGCCAGATAATTCTCAGTAAAGTGACCTATAGCTCCAACATCATAGTCAAATCGAGCATTTGGGTTGTACCACTTGGGTAAAGGGGTTTTGTGGGCTTTATTGGGGGTCAAAGCAACCTTTCCATTTTAAAGGAGTTTTAGAAAGAGCTTAGTGTAGGATATTAGGATAGGATCAAACTGGACAAGTCTCATTTCCTTGTCATTACGACTTATTCTTGGGCTAGCAATCTGATATGGGTTTTGGTTTATGGGTTGTGGTGCCGGTAGGGAAGCTTTTATGGTTGGTGTTTGAAAGAAATTAGGTGATATAGTATAAGGATAGGCATATAGGAATTGCATAGTGGAAGCAATATATGGGTATTACATAAATTCCGATTAAAATGGTTGAATAAAAGGGGGTTGGTTAGGTTTTGTTTGCTATGGTTTACTTTCTTGCCTTTCATAGTGGGTGGCATGCACCTCGCTTCTTTTCTCTTATTGACCATAGGCTTCTTTTCACCATTACATCAATAGAATTATTAACAATTTTATCCACTTTGACACAATTTTTTTTCCAATAGTAACAATGTTGGGAAGTTTGATGAAGCATTGCTAATCATCCAGTCATAGAAAGGTGGGAAAAGAGAGCCAATGTATTTGGACACTATCTCTTTGTTAGAAAGAGGTGGATGTACTTAAGCAACTAAATCCCTTCATCGTTGAGCATATTCTTTAAATATTTTAATGGTCTTCTTCATTATGCTCTGGAGTTGTATTATCTAGAACCATATTAGTATTATAATGACATTGGCTCAAGAAAGCATTAGCAAGGTGTTTCTAATGTTGAACCTTATTATAGTCATGCTTAATGTACCATAGAAATAGTAACAATCATGCTATCTTGAAATAATTGAATAAGAAGTTTGTCATTATTAGCACAAGATGCCATTTTTCAATAATATAAACTCAGGTGATTCATTAGGTAAGCAAACCTGTTAAACTTTTCAAACTCAGGTACTTTAAACTTAGGAGGAATAACCATATCAGGTACTAGGCATAGCTTTATTGCGTCCATGAGCCCATATCTATTAGTCCCTTCTATCACTTATAGCCGTTCTTCTAGAATTTCTAGCTTCCCTTTGTTTAAATCTTGCATAACTTTTGGATCATTAGAATCATTGTTTTTAGATGAGTTGTGGGGTTTTCCTATTGTTATGAAGTAGAAAGGTGGATTAGGATATTGATATTAGAACCTTGAGGGTGGATAAAAAATGTTTGAGGACTTAATGGTGTTTGATTGCCCCCGGGTGGCTTTAGGCCAAATGGTGGAGTTTGGTTTGTGTTATCAGGAATGAAACCAAGAGGAAATTTAGGGTCTTTAGGCAAAGACATATCCTGATCTTGATTTTAATTATCTGATAAGGGTTCTTTATTCTCATTGGCTTTCTTAGTCAAAAACCCTATAATTCTTGCATGTTATTTCTTTAGTTCATTGATGTCTTTTCTCATATCCTTTTGAACCCTCTCTTGTTCATCTATGATCCTTACTTAAGAATGAGTCCTGTGTGAGTGTCGTGGTAGCAAGGTTCATTTTTTAAGATGAGCTATGATGCAGTACCTTCTATTAAACATGAGTTAAACTTAAATAAGTGTAAAAAAAAGTCACAAAAAATGAAAAAGAAGAAATGTATGGATGTTATGATCTAAATTAGTCTTTCAAAGATAACGCTAAAGGGATGTTCATCTCATATTAGTTCTAAAAAGAAACATGGATAGTCTATTTATTACAAAAGCATATTGCTATTACAGACAAAAATAACCTTCAAACTTTTAGTAAAATTTACTCAGATACTCCAAGTCCTTGGAAACATTAGCTAGGAATTTTTGCATCTCACTTAGTGGAAGGCTTGCTTCAACCTCACATGCTTCTGTTACTCTTTTTCGAGCCTTTTCAATGATCATTCAAGCATTTTCAATTAGCTGATTCAATTGTTTATGAAGATCATTTTAGTTTTCTTCAAATTGCATGCTTATTTCATACCAATAACTATCATCTTGCAACAATGTGTTTTACTGGGTTAATCATTGAATTTTATCCTAATAAACAACTAATTGTTAGTTTAGGCATAGAAAGTTTGATTGAAGCAATAAATTCTTATGGTATTTTCTGGCAACAACCTCTTTGAAACTTTGGTATTTTTCTTCGAACCTTTTGGTTTCATAATGTGCCCTTTGGAGTTTTTCATAACATTTGGAAGCTTCTTCTGTTTTTTGTGTTCTTAAAATTTTTATACCATTTTCTCAACTTGAATAGCTTTATCAACCCACACATCCTTCTTAGATGACAATTTCTTATTCTTAGTAGCGAACATAGTTTTATTCTTACATAATTGACTATACATCACCTTATATCTTGTCTCCACTTTGACTTAATAATCAATTGGTACTTCAAACACATGTTTTATTGGTTCAGCACCATGTACCTTGGGAATAATAAAGCCTTTTCCTTTATAGATTGCTATAACATGCAGCTAGGGGTGGTTATGTTATTGCATAAGCCAGCTTCCACACGTTGCAAAGACTTCCATGCCTTAATTACCTCTTTGACTTTTTGGGTTGCATCTTTATCTTTATAGGAAAACTCTATGCCTAATAATTCATGGGTTATCAGAATGAATTGCTTAGACCTTAATTGTCTTCTTGCCATAGCAAATGCATAATTTCTTACACTCCATAGGCCAATGAGTGGAACCCATGGTTTCTCCCCACATCTATACAACATTGGAACATGATGCATCCATGGAGCTTTCCTTAAGACTTCTCTTATCTCTTTAAAGTAATAGATCCATTGACTTATCATAGGTGTCTTACATGGCTATTTTGCAATACCAAATTGTTACAAATGATTCTTGTTTGAATAAATGTATAACTTGAATTCAATATTAGGATAATGAAAACAAGTCAAGTTAGGGAGGTGGCTAATCATCCATATTGCTAACAAATGTGCGCATCCATAAAACCTACCTCTTTCCTTCTATCGTACAATGGCTAAGGGACCTAATTATTTCTACTAAGATTGTTAGGACATGATTGACATTATACTGGATTTTCTAAAATAGCTTAATCATGTGATCATCAATGTACCCTTTTACTTTAGGAAACAAAACTAGTCCATAGATGACTAGAGCTAGCATAGCCTGTCCTTATTCACTATTAATATGCTCTAAATTGAACTTCATCAACTATCGTCGACAAAAATTTATTATTTTTAAGTCAAAAGAGTGCATGCGGAAGTGCAATAAAATAACATATTTCAAAATATAGCGCAATATATAAATAAAAACTAAAATGAGTATAATAATGTCATGTGTAATAGTATTGATGATTTCCTTTTGAAGTTTCATTTGCTCACCCAATTTAATTCCTAAAATATCCCTTACCTCAATTGAACTTTTGGTCTATTTTTAGTTTATTTCGTCACAAGATATTACACTTAAAAACATAAATAATAATTCAGATACATTAATTATAAGATAAACACATAAGTTAAACATAGAAATATCTTAATATGATCAGTGTATTAACGATTTAGCAACAACAAATAACAAAAATATACAACTATAAAAAGTCACATGTAAAAAAAAATGAAAAAATAAAAAAAAATAAAAAAAGGAAAAATAGAAGACAAGATTGCCTGAAAATAAAATCAAAAAAGAAGTAGATGAAAAAACAAAGCAAGTAAATAAAATTATAATAATGGAAAGAGGATTAAATGGGTAGAGATCCCAAACTTAAAAAAAAAAGGATAAAAAGTAAAAAGTGACATAAGGAAATAGTAACAAAGACCACAAGTCTTTATCATTAACCTCTATTTTTAAAAAAAAAAAGAAAAGGAAGACGAGAATAGTGACAGATAGTATAAGTCTTTGTCACTTGTTTTTTAAGCAAATAATAATAATAATAATAATAAAAATAAAATAACAAAACCAAAGCCGATCTTAACCTCTTTAGCAAACAGAGGTCAATGTCTTTGCGATTCACCATCTTTTTCTTTCTTTTTTATTTTCTTCTCATAGCTTAACAACTGCATTCTCATTTTTCATTTTACAACTCAACAAGTGAAAGGTTATGAATCATCAAGCTTAAATATAAGATAAAGAGAAGTGTATTTTCACATTTCAAATGTTATATTCAACATTTTCTTCTCTGAGATTGGAACTAAAGGTTTGATTTTTTTTTTTTTTTTTTACTTTCTCTTCTTTGATCTATCTCTCTTTGCTATTAGTTTGGTTTTCCTCTTTATAGTTGTCATTTTTTTTTTATTGATCCTTCTTGAATAATATATTTATTTTTAATTTTGACTATTTCTACTCTTTCTAAAATGCAATCATAAAAAAATGCTATATGTATGTATGAGGATGAGGAAGGATGAAAGAGATACCAATAGATTGGAGCTATGAGATTTGAAGATAAGGGTTTTTTGTTATCAATCTTTTTTTTTTCTACTTCAAGAGAAAAACGAAAATGAGTTTTTTATTCTTGTTGCTCCCTCTTTTTCTCACTTCATCTTATTTCTCTTGGTTGTAAGCTGTTTCCTCTAGTCTATAGGTTGTTCATCAATTATTATTGGGTTTTAGGTTGCTCTCTCATTTTGGGAACTATTGAGTTGTATAAGAAAGTTTATTTTGCGAAATTTTCTTGACTCAAGAAAAAGGTAGATGATAGTGGAGACTTGCAATTGTAGACTAAGCATTCTTAGCTAATTTTTTTTTTTTATTTTTTTGTCTTATATATTTTTCTTGTATGAAGTACACTAAACTTACTTAATAGTTTTTTCTTGTTATTTTTATATTTAGTTTAAAAAATACTATTTTATGAGTGATATTTTTATAATTATTACTCTTACTAAAATAATAAAAAAGAAACAAAAATTAATAAATTTTTTGTCTTGAAAGTGTAATGCCAATTGCTCACAAAAAATGTTAAACTTAAACAAAATTGAGTGTCTACAATAATGTTTTACTAAATATGCTAAAATATATAATATCCAATGTCATTATAATAATTGTTTTTAGGGCATTTTATACTAACCTTAATATCAGTAGTGAAGATGATCTATAAAAGAGGTATTTGGATGTTTATATAGGCATTAATTAAGTCAATTGGTATGTTTTTAGATAAATGAGAAGCATTCATGTATTCATGGCAAATTAATGACGTAAATGAAATTCAAACTTAATGGTTAATGATGTAATCATATCATTTATGTATATATTTGAATATATCAATTGACATGTAAGCTATCGGGAAGTTATCTCATACTTAATAAATTTAGCAGTCAAACTTACGACCTCAGTCGACTAGTTTAGAGTTTTTGATTGTTCGATTGTGACTTTGACTCTTGTGTTTTATCTCATAAATTCAAACTATCAATAATATTACGGTCCAGTTGTTTGAATTTGAATTGTTTGACTCACTTGTTAATATAGTCGGGGGAATCGGATAAATTTTATCAAATATAAAAGTGGGATTAAACAAAAGGAAAGATAGAGATATAGAGAAATGAAAAGGGCAATGACTCAGAAGTCTTTAGAGTCTAGACTGTGTTCATATCAATATCCAAAGAAGAGGAAAAAGAGAAAAAGAGTCTTATTTTACGTTGTAGTCAATGAAACTGCAGAACATCAGTTTTGAACCCACACAATGCATGATTCTTCTCGTGTTCATATATATTCCTCTAATTATTAATTAAGTTCTCTTATTACTTGTTTAATTTTTTATTAAAATATCATCAACAAATTCATCTTCTAAAAGTTCTTAAAAAAAAAAACAGAGAAGGTTTATTGTGTTTAAACGTTTCGATCGATTAATCCAATCCTAAATTATTAATTTTTTTTCTTTGGTTTTTATCAAATATCAACCCTTTAACTCATCCTAACGTTAAAAACGCCACCCCCCACTGCCATTCAAGACACAAAAGTCACAATTCACAGACACTCCTTCCTAAAAGTCAATCATAATAGCGTTATCCTCTCGGGACCCACCACCCACAGGGATGAAACCTTTCCTACCTTACTACGACGTCGTCCTCGTGCCCCTTTCTCCCTGTCCTCGCCAGTAACGTTGGACGTTTCCCGAGTTGTTGCATCCCATGCCAGCAACAAAGACGCTAAAAGGCCATACAAACCAGAAATCAAGCAATCACGGACGTGAATTCACCTTCTTGTTCACTATGAATTCGTTCCTTTCAGTTCCGTCCTTTTCAATTCCTCTTACCCATAATTTGTTTCATTAAAAGCTACCCCACTCTTCGTTTTGTACTAAGTTTCAGACTCTCGTAATTTCTCAGAAGCTTAGTACAGAGTGAACAACGACGTTTACCTTTACGTTCTGCGAACCATGTCTAAAGTAGCTGAACAGAGGTTGCAATCCGCGGGCAAAGTCTGCAACTTTTTAAAGCTTTCATTTCATCATTCTGGCATTGGAACTCGGACTAGCTCTGCCAATCCTGCGCCTTCGTCGTCTTCCTCCATGGCGTCTCACAATGTTCATCATCATCGTGACCATTATCATTTTCCTCAGATGGAGTCGCTTGGTTCCTCCCGTAGCTCGAATTCGGTTGCAAGTTCGCTTCTTGCAACCCGACGTCGTCTCAAGCTTGATCCTTCCAATAAGCTCTATTTCCCCTGTATGTAGTTATTGTTTTCTTTTTCTCTCTGTTATATGATCATTCAAATTTGTAAAAAAATTTGTGCTGTTTAGATTCTGGGTGCAAGCTTTATTTAATTGATTTTACCACGATAAATTATGAACTCTTTTTTCATTATTTGGAATTGAACTTCACCAGGATAGGGTTAGATTATGTCCGAAATAATAACTGCTGGGTTCGCTAAAATTTTCTTCTTAAACCTTTTTCTTGTGAACTTGGTGTGACAATAAGTATTAATGCTGTTTATGGTTTTATTGTGAGAATTTATGGTAATCTACTTTCAATATTTATACTCACTTGCATGAGACTTGAATCTGAGGCTGTCAAGCCTGTTATTAATATGCTTTTGTTCAAATATTCTTTTTTTTGGAAAGGATTCTTGTGAGGCAAGGTAATGCTGCATTGTCTAGCACAACTAATGAGTAAAGTTGGTCTAAAAAATTAGCAATTCTAATTGTGGAAAAATAATGAAAGGGACAAAGGAGATAAACATTTGAGCAGAATTTATATCTAAAGTCATTAACATTAAGAGCCATTACCTCCTTTGTCTGAGAATCTTGCTGCCTACTAAAGATGGAAACTGGCTATATTCTGTAAAAGTACTATCGATATGTGATCATGCAGAAGGAAAACCTTTGTTTTCAATTCCAGTCCAGGTTTTTCCTATTCAATTGATGAAGATACCTGTTATAGAAAAAGTAATTTCTTATTTGGGCATATCCCGCCCTTAAGTCATTTCCCTTATTTGAAGGCTAAAAAAGGGGGAAAAAAATACATTTCCCCTTTCTTATCAAAAGGAAGAGGGATTGCTTAAATTACAAATACCTAAAGAGGTATATATCTTAACTTCTTGTGTATGTCTTTAGGTAAATTAAGTCCATTCAATTTTTGTGTGGCATGTGAGCTGTGCAATGATTGGGTTACTTTCTAGCTTCTAACTATTATTTTCTTTCATATTCTCTTCAGTGAGAGGTTAAATTTGCATGGTGGAAAAACCAATCTTAAGTTGCATGCAGTAGTGGTTTCTTAATGCCAGTAACAGCAATTTATTTTTATTGAAAACGATATATATAAATAGCATACTTATGCCCAACAATTAAGCTATACAACAAACAAGATCCAGAAGTCAATGGTGTCCGTGTCTTCCAGGTTTCTTAAGTCACATACGACAATCTATTGCATGTATATTTATATTTGATGCTCCCATATGATTGTTGAACTTACTTAGTCTAGTTTTGTACCATTTTTGCCCCCTTTTTACCATTTTCTGGTAAAGATGAGCCTGGAAAGCTGGTGAGGAGTGCCATCAGGATTGAAAACGCTAGCAAATCTCAGGTGGCTTTCAAGGTATAATCAAACATGGATACCTTTTGTATCTCTTCCCCTGTTTTGAAATTATGCCATGCCATTTTAGTATTCAAGCCTTGTATACTCATTCTTGAACTGCAACCATCTATTATTGCTGCTATTTCCTCATAATTATGCAAAACAGCAGTTCATTTCATTCTTGATACTTTAATGAGTTTGTCTGTTTCTGATTTTATACTAATAGCTAAGTTTAACTGTTCCAACAAGATTTCTTCTTTTATATTATGCATACAGTTCCAAACAACTGAACCCAAAAGTTGTTTCATGCGGCCCCCAGGGGGTTTAAT
>JANHAO010004431.1:0-24234 GCA_026873985.1 Saraca asoca | reverse complement strand
TGGAATACTAAACTTGCACTTGGAAAAACTAAAAGTCTCTAGGAAATATAAAATTCAAGTCCCTAGATCTCTAGAAAATAGAAAAAGTTCTAGAACATATGAAAGATTCATTCATGTATTTAGAAATTCAAAAGTTCTTTCAAGTTTTTAGAAGATTCATGTTTCTATGAGAATAATTCATGTATTTGCATTAATTAGCATATTAAATAGATTCAATGTCTTAGGTGTGCTAAGTGCCTATAAATACCTTATATTGGAGTCAGTTTGTAAGTCAAGCCAAAAAGTAAAGTAAATTCCAGAATACTTCCTCTGAATACCTCTTCCTCCAACAACAATAAGAATCATTATATTTACTTAGTGTGTATTTACTCCTTCGATATTAGAATTTTTCTGTCCCGAGTCCATAAAGCTGACGACAGAGTGAAAGAGCTTTTCTCTTTGTTGGTCTTTGCTGGCTTTGTTGCTTTCTTTGTTATTAAGATTTGAGAGGTAGCATTGGCCCTTGCAAAAGCTTATCGCTCCCTCTCTCACTTGATGCCTTTTTCTTTTTCTTTTTTCCTTTTTCTGTTGGTAACATCATTCATTCCGATGGAATATATAATAAAGTTTGTTATTATCATCAGTGTGGAAAATTTGCCTTAATTGATCAATCTTTGAATCTCACACTTATTTTGACCATAGAATCTTTTCTTTGTTTTCCTTTTCAAAATTTTCCAATTTGCAAAGTAACATGGTCCCTATATGAATTTCAATACCAACCAACAATTAGTGTTTGCATCTTGCTTGCACCATTATCCCAGTAAAGTTCTAGAATATATACTCTGCCACTTCAGTTTGGGTAATTATAGAACTGCATGGTTTTGAGTGGGATTTTGACATCTTCTCAGTTAGAATGGCTCCGTTTCACTTCCATTTGCGCTTGCAACCTCAAATCCAATAAATATGTACGTCCCATCTTATCATCCATCCTCGTTTTGCAACATCATGGAACTCAAGACTATGATGTACCACATATATATAATATTTATGTACCTACTTTCGCACAAGATAAAAGTAAGGATGAAAACCCAAGGAAAGCTAACAAAGCATACACCAGATACTAGGGATCAGAAGCCAAGAAAGAAAGAACAACTTGGCAACTTACATCAATGCAAGATCGGTCGTCTTGCGTTTTCCATTCTTTTTAGATTGGACAAAGAACCGAGTAGCTCGAAATTCTCCAAGTCAACCGGACAGAAACCATAATTTGTGACCATCAGCACTATTAGTGTGCTCATTTTGTCCATGAATTTTGGCAAGGTGTACCTTACTCGAAGGTTCAAAACTAGAACCTCAAAATTGATTGGTTGCTTGTTGGACCAATCTGAAGCCAACACTTCATCTGCAAAAAGATCCGATATGGTCAAAGGCTCAGCGAGATGACCAAGAGGAGAAGTTCTTATACACATAATGCGGAATATGATCCCCTCAGTTTCTTTCTTAGAGATACAATTTAGAGGAACGAGTTTAAGTTATTGATTCTTAAGTTTATAAACTTGGCATTATTATTATTATTATTAACATCCTTCGATTAACTATTGAAATGTAGGTGTAAACTTTTTTTTATATCATATACAACTATCATTTCACTTACGGGGTTCTCTATTATTACAGATTTGATCCTCATTGATGAGCAATTACAATATGTAGCTCTCACTGATATTAAGAAGATTCCTCAAATGAATGGTAGAAGCTTAGTGAGATCACTCCGATTGGAAATAGTTTAATTGTATAAGATGAGTTGAGTTATGAAAGGGAAGCTTTAAAAGTAAAAGCGACACTGTTGAATGCAATGACAGAAAAGCAAAGGACAGTGTTTGACACAATTGTTGATGTTGCTCATAATGGTAAAGGATGCATTTTTTTCCTACATGGATACGGTGGTACTAGAAAAACTTTTATTTGGAGAGCTATAACTTCTTTGTTGCGGTCCGAAGGAAGAATTATCTTAACAATTGCATCAAATGGTATCACTTTGATTCTTCTACCAAGTGGCCGCACTGCTCACTCTAGGTTTTACAATTCCATTGAGGAAGGCTCAACATGCAACACCAAACAAGATACCCCACATGTTGAAACAAAACACCAATGGTTCACAAGTTCTATTTCAAAGAACTTGATAAAACTGAGAGACATCTTACAAATTAACAATCTAGAAAACCATTCAATTCCTTTCCTTTGAGGGGGAAAGCAATCATATTTGGAGGTGATTTTAAACAAATTCTTCAAGTAATTCCAAGAGGCAATGATCTTAACATTGTGAATGCCACATTAAGCTCACTTTACTTATGGGATTCTTGTCGTATCTTGAAGCTGACAAAGAATAAGTGTTTGGAGTCATTTTCATCGAACCTATCTAAACTTGAAAAACTTAAAGAATTCTCATAATGGATTCTGAATATTGATGATGGAAAAATAGGAGAATCAAATGACAGACAAGTTGACATAGAAGTTTCAAATGATTCTCTAATCCAATTGAAGCAATTGTTAATTCAACATATCCATCTTTGTCAGGTAAGTAATGTGACAAGGAAAGATTACGTGATTTTGCTATCTTGCACCCAAACTGAGCACTATGAAAGAGGTGAACTCCTACATGCTATCACAAATTGATAATCAAAAGAAAGAATATCTAAGTTCTGATTTAGTTTGCAAAACAAGCATGAATATATTATATCAAGTCAATTTGTTAACACTTGAGGTTCTAAATGTTCTATAATGTTCTTGGTTGTCAAACCATAAACTGAAACTAAAAGTTAGGATACCTATTATGCTCATTAGATATATAGACCAATAATCTGGTTTGTACAATGGTACAAGACTAATTGTTGTTCAATTAGCCAATCATGTCGTTGAAGCGGAGGTGGTGATTGGGACTAAAATTGGGAGTAAGATCTTTATACCAAGAATGATCTTAAGCCCATCACAATTCAAATGGTCTTTTAAATTACAAAGAAGATAATTTCTAATCACTATCTCATATGTCATGTCAATAAATAAGAGTCAAGGATAATCGTTAAAAAGGGTTGGACTATATCTGCCAAAACCAGTATTCAATTATAGTCAATTGTATGTTACAATCTCAAGAGTCAGAAGGCTTAAAATTTTCATTCATAAAGAAGACAAAGTCAACAACAATATAACCACTAATATGGTATTTAAAGAAGTATTCCAAAAATTAATGTAGTTGTTTGGCATGTTGGTAAAGGACATAGTAGTTCACAATTGTATTTCTAGGTTGTTATACATCTATTATTTCATACAAAGCAATTCGTTTTCAATTAACGGTTTTTTGCTTTATCAGTTTAGTTGAAGAAGATAATCATGGTTGTCAACCTTTCTTGAGTTTGACACTATCACCATACCGTAGCAATAAGTTAATAGCTATATGGCCATTTAAATTTAATTAGTTGTTCTATTGGATCACATTGACATACATGACTAATATGTCATGGGAATTTTGTTTACTATATTAGACATTAAAAAACTCAGATAACAAAAAAACACTATGAAAAAGAAAAAACCCGCTGAACCCACGGACTACTGACTAGTTTTGTATAAATTTGAATTTTTTTTTCTATTTTTTCCAGATTTTCTTGTGACCCTACAAGGTACGGGGACAGGGTAGGGATTAGCAATGTAAAAATGGGCTCTAGCCCGTAGGTTTTGAGTACCAGGCTGTAATTTTTATCGAATCGGATCTAAATTTTAGGCTTATTTTAATCGTGGGCTCAAATGGACCATCCCACAGGCTGTCCTTTTTTTTTTTTTAATTCCTTCATCTCCAGCCCAGATCTGCTCTCTTCACATAGGTCTTCTTCACTCTTCAGTACTCACCACGTCGTGACGCATAAGTGCAAAATCAATGCACAACAAGTTTTAATATAAATTTCAGCAGAATTTTCCCTATTTTTTGTGGACCCCTGGCCTCCAAGCCTATACGAATAGATAAGGGCCACATGCTCACCATAACTTGTACAATAATACAAAAAGATACAATGGCCCAAATCACATAATCTATACCTGATATATATGAAATTTGAATTATCTTAGATGGATCGACGAACAGTCCAACTGTGGTAAAGGCTAGTTCAAAGAGTGCTCAGGACATTAAGTCTCTAGCTCATCTTGCTGAACAACCCTCCTCAGCTCGAGCTCATCCGTGAAAGAGCGAGTTCAACCTCATCATCCTAGAGACTCTCACTTCTAGACCGAAGGATCCGGCTGGCGAGGTGCGATCAGCGACCCGAGAGCTCATCGAGCAGAAGATCACAAGAGACCAAGTTATGCTCTGCCCAATGGACACATGGAGCCCACCTGCAAGAGACAATATGTAGTAGCCGAATAATAAGATTTAGTCTGTTTATTCTGTCTTGCACATTAAATGTTGATGTAACAGATTTACTGCATGTACAATTACTATTGTAACCTCCTCTCCTTTATAAATATGAGGAAGGAGTCTTCTGTAAAAAGGGAGGAGACTTGTATGTCGAAACTCTGTAAAAATAAATTCTTAGAAACAATACACTGTCATAGACGTAGGGTCTGGTTCTATCCGAATTTGGCCGAATCACGTTAAAAATCTAGTGTTTTCCTGCTGCTCTTCCCTCCTTCCTTGTGTGTCTTACTAATTTGTTGTATTTGAACCAGTTAACGGTTAGAGATCCTAAAAGAATCCCTTGTTGGCCAGAGTTTGGACTAATACTAGATTCCACCATCAACATTTTGGCGTCATCTGTGGGGATTTCACTTTTTCTGATTCGTTTCTTGCTATAATGGCTAAAGGAAGAGCTACCAGAGCTTTGAACGTGCTGCCCAAACCTCTAGAAGGGCATGTCTTAACAACGGGTTCTTTTACCATTTCCGTCATCGATGCAATTGCTAGCTTCCCCCAGCCAGCTTTGTCTGACCAATTGCCACTGCCAACAGCACTGGTAGAGTACAAGTTTGGCTCTAACATCAAGAAAAACTAGGAAGCAATTGAAGAACTGATCAGAAGGGGTCATCTAAGGGAGTATGTAGTGCAACCTGTGAAGCAATAGCCCCAGCCTCTTCAACGAAGTTCCAGCCAAGAGCCGAGGGGCTCAATCTGAGTTATACACTGACTATGTACTCTAAATTTTAGAATAAATGTAAATACTTTCCTCTCGCTCCGATTGAAAGCTATTTGCTGATTGGCCGATGTTAATATCTTTATCTTTTTACTTTGCCTTCGATGTCCAAACACTTGTAATATCCACAGCTTACATGTGGTTAACTTCCTCAAGCTTCTTGGATAACTTCATGCCAACTGCTGCCCCCGGTCCGGTTAAGCCCCCCTGGAGCTTATTCCAGAGAAGAATTGATGAACACTTAACTAGTTGAGTTGCAGGCTCATTGAGGTGTGGAGACGCTCAAAACAAACTCAATTAACTAGTTAAGCTGTGGGCTCGCTGAGGCGTGGAAACGCTCAAAATAAACTCACTTAACAGTTGAGTTGCGGGCTCACTGAAGTGTGGAGACACTCAAAATAAATTCACTTAACCAGTGTAGCTATGTGCTCATTGAGGCATGGAGACACTCAAAACAAACTCACTTAACCAGCGTAGATAAAGGCCAGTTGAGGCATAGAGACGCTCAAAATAAACACACTTTGCTAGCACAGTTGTGTGCTCGTTGAGGTGTGGAGGCATTTCTAAACACTCAACATTAGTGTAGTTCTGTGCTCGCTGAAATGTAAAGAATTAACGGTTTGATCATTCGCTTAAGGCAACGAAGTCACTCTATTTCATGGCTCACATGTCACTAATTGTTTGCAGCTCTCATGTGGTTTTCTAATCATGTACGATCCTTCTTAAGATCCGACAATACTTATGTGCAAAGGTATTTTGCATGGAAATGTGGATAAGGATTTAGGAAAGTAACAACTCCTAGCCTACGAAGTGAGAGTTGGGGGCTTATATTATATATGAAATTTGGATTATCTTAGATGGATCGACGAACAACCTAAGCGCGATAAAGGCCAAGTTCGAAGAATGCTTGGGACGCTAAGTTTGCAGCTCATCTCACTGAACAGCCTTCCTCAGTTTGTGCTCATCCGTGAAAGAGTGAGCTTAACCTTGTTATCCTAGAGAGACTCACTTTCAGACTGAAGGATTCGGCTAACAAGGTGTGATTAGTGACCTGAGAGCTCATTGAGTAGAAGACTACAAGAGACTAAGTCATGCTCTTGCCAATAGACACATGGGGCCCACCTGCAGAAGATAATCTGCAGTAGCCGAATAATAAGATTTAGTTTGTTTATTCTATCTTGTACATTAAATGCTGATGTAACAGATTTACTGCATGTACAATTACTATTGTAACCTCCTCTCCTCTATAAATATGAGGAAGGAGCCTTCTACAAAAAGGGAGGAGACTTGTATGCTGAAACTCTATAAAAATACATTTTCAGAAATAATATATTACTATGGACGTAAGGTCTGATTCTGTCCGGATTTGGCTGAATCACATTAAAAATCTTATGTTTTCTTGCTACTATTCCCTTATTCCTTGTGTGTTTTGCTGGTTTGTTGTGTTTGAACTAGTTAATGGTTAGAGATCCTAAAAGAATCCCCCGTTAGCTGGAGTTTGGACTAATACCAGATTCCACCGTCAATAAAACCCTACTAAGCATCTAACAACTTAAACACATATAAATTCAATCCTACCAACTGCCAAAATTTATACACCACTATTATACCTTAAATCTCCATAGGAGGGTCCACCTTGATCAACAAGCAGATCCAAAATCAGGATGAGGTGGAGGGGTTATGTGTGTATCCTCAGGCTTTGAAAAACATGAAAGGAGAGGAGTGAGTTTCATAGAAATTCAGTGAGTAGATAATCCTATAAAAACCATAATATCATTTAAAAGTTATGTCTAAAAATAAATATATAGCCATGAAAATAAGCTTACCCACTTGAATATATATAAAACCCCCAATAAATTAGGAAACTTTAATCGTCAAAACAATAAGTAGTGGAAACAAAAAATAATATTTGGTAACATAAAATTAAGTATCAAATTAGGCTACTATGAAAAATACATTCAATTGGAATTCTAAAGAATAAATTTAAACTGGTAACCATATAAACATGATTCCCATCATAAGTCATCCAACACGTCTGTCGGATGCTCATAAACGTATATCTCCCTACATTTCCTTCCTTCCTTCCTTATTTGGTCCATATCGATTATTTACATAATCACAAGTGCACTTGAGGGTTACTAATGAATTTTTCAATGGGTCTCGTATCTTAAGTTAACATTCTAAAAATATCATGTAACATGAAATCAATTATTCGGGTAAGTAACATTTATTGAAATATGCATAAACTTGCTAAAGCATCTTCTTATCTTTTCATCACATAGAAAAATTGTGTTATCAATTCCAATATGAAAATGCATAATTTTATTATGGTAAACCATTTCATATACACATACAATAATTAAATATACTTTCGAAACTACTTTCATATATATAGGAGAATCTTATTATTTAGAAGGATTAATAATATTCCATATAATAATAAAATTATGTCATACTTATAAATAAGATTATTAAGTAAGGAGGATCATCTATTCACTCTAGACACCCTTGAGAGCTAAGTCAGCTAACTTGGATTTTTTAGCTGAAGCTCCAAAAATTTGCTGTTAGTGTGCTCAATTCATCAACGGGAATTTATCTGGAGCTAATGAATAACAATATTTCAGCATACCTCAACTTTGAGGGTTAGGGTTTCTAGTAAATCATCTTGAAAACTTAATGTAAACTTCCTATGAAATAAATTTTTTATTTTAAGATTACTCACTACCTTCCAAAGTACTGGTGGGTAGCTTATCGTCGGCCATATCAATGCCGATGAGTCAATTCACGATGTTAATCGAATTGCATTGGTGAGGAAAGAAGTAGAAGAACTGAATTGCAGCCGAGCTCAGCAGACCACGAGGAAGCGCTGAGGAGCTGGATGGTAACCACAGCTCACTGGTTTGAGGAGGAGTATTCGACGATCACACAACCATGACAAGGAAGCTTTCAGCCCTATCACTGGTGAAAGAGATGGAACGATTGGTTGATTGTAAATGGAGAGCTATCGAGGAAGGGAGAGGACAATGAGTGACAATTGGAGCTCGCCAGAGCATGTTAGGCTAAAGAATAAATAGTTCAATCGATGATTGAGTAGCAGCTGCTGCAAGGGAGCTTTGGGTGTCGGGGAAAGGGAGACGCTGGAGGAAAAAGATGGCTGGCAATCCTAGCTCATCGGACGGTGATGGCTAGAGAAGGAAGAGTCAGTCACTGGGGAGCAGAAAAATGGTAGGGAGGAGGAAGCTTCAGGAATACAATGGAGGGAGAAGAAGCTGACTGGAGAAAAATTTATACACAAAAGGAAATGGGGCAAATTGTGGTTTGACCTCATTAACTTTCCATCAACTTTAAATAAGTCCTTCAGAAAAAAGAGAAATTACAATCTGACCCTAGCAAAATACTTTTTAGTTCAGTCCCTTAGTAACCTTTTTTTTTTTAGGGTATAACAATGTTGTTTCTGTTAAATTAGTATATGTATAACATTAAACAAGTAGAATATTTTCTATATTTTTAACATCACTAATAATATGAAAAATAATGTTTTAGTGGTCAATGCTTTTGAATGGGATAAAGCAAGTGCAAGTCCACAAGGTAAGCTTGGGTCGGTTAAGAGTGATTTACATAAATTTTTTTAACCAACTCAATATTTTTGTTTACACTTTGATCTACTTGACATTAACCAATTAAAATTTTAAGATCAATTTTAGCTATTCAAGTTAGTTTAAAGTGTGTTTTTGGATTGTTAATATAGGTTTAAGGAAAGCTAGATACGCAATGCATAGTGTAAATAATGCTCTCACACAATTTATTTCTATCATTTGATCTGGGCTTGCAGAAAAATATAATGATTGAAATTATTTACATGAGGATGCAATGTGTGTATGTAGCATGTTTATCAGTTTGGACTTATTGAAAATCCTTTTTTTTTAATTTTTTTTGTTAATATCACTAAAAGATAGCACTTATATTACAAAAAAAAAATTTATAATTTCAAAGTTTAATGCAAATTATCCCACAATTGTTTTAAGTCATATATAATACAAAGTTTCATATCAAAAAAACATAAAATCACAAAAATTATGCATTGTACTATGTACATTATTTGTTCAGCTACACAATAATTAATAAAAATTAATTAATTACACAATTGCAACTATCATGTAATTTCATAGTGTGTAAATAATCAATAGTATGCTATACTATAGAGATAAATGTTTTATTGGATTTGAACTTTTGATAATGGGAAAACGCAATAGTAAACATAGGTTTTATTTAATTTTAAATAAAATTTTGGATGAATTCAATAAAACTAGATAATTTTTTAAAATTATTTTTAACTATAAATGGATTTAAAAAAAATATCAATTTTAAATCATATCTTTTAACTATTTTTAATTATTTAATTTTAATTTAATTCAATATTATTTTTATTTAGAGTATTTTTTTCCAACCCTACTAGTCAATATACAAATAGTCGTTTTCTCGCTTTTTATAAAGTCCTTAGCGTATTACTAAGGTTACAAACAACTAGTTAAGATAAGGAGATAGGTGGTATGATAATGATGTCAAAGACGTGTGGAATGTGCACATACATGCATTTTATATAGAAAGCACTTTGACTTGTTTAATAAGAGATGTCTAATAGATACGTTTGGTTTAATCTATAAAAATTAAAAAAAAAAGAATAAGATTAAATAAAGAGGTATGAAAATGAATGATATTACAATGATGCCAAGGACATATGGAATACACATGCATTGTATATGGAAAATAGTAATCCTTTCAATACTTATGAACTACTAATAAATGTAAGAAAATAAAGATGTGTGGAAAGACTTTATGCATTATGGAAGACACTTTACTTTAAATCATTAAAAAAAAATTAGGTCACAATGAAAAATAAAATGTTAATCTAAAATTATAACATAGATTGTACATTGAGCTTCATCTCAGTAGTTCACCACCTTCTTTGATCTGCGTTTTATTTCACATTTGGAATTTGAATTTGAATTGAAGAATGCCGAGGTCAAGTATGAAGCTTATAAGAGATCAAGGTTTGGTAGGGATATAAATCCTTCTTTGCTTGATCTCAAGCATTTGAATTACTTGGACTTGAGCGGCAATGATTTCAATGGTATGCATATTCCTACTTTCATCGGGTCTTTGACCAACTTAACATATCTTAACTTTTCTGGAGCAGAGTTTAGTGGAAACATTCCTCATCAAATTGGAAATCTCTCAAATTTGCTCTATCTTGACCTCCATTGCACTTATTATACCACACAAATATTTGACACTGAAGTTCCTCATCAAATTGGAAATCTCACAAATTTAATCCATCTTGCCTCAGAAGTTATCATGATCATTACATGGAATTATCAGTTGAAGATCTTTAATGGCTTTCAAGTCTTTCTTCTCTGCAATATCTTGATATGACTTCTATAAACCTATCTAAAGCATTTGATTGGTTAGATGTTGTACATAAATTTCCTTATTTAAAGGAGTTGCACTTGTCAAGTTGTTCTTTTCGATATCATAGCCAACTATCCAATATCAATTCCTCATCTCTAGTTGTCTTCTATCTCTCTAATGTTGTGGGTTCTTCCTCAATACCAAAATGGATATTTGGATTTAATAATCTAATATCTCTTGTGTTAAGGTTCAATAACTTTGAAGGTCCAATCCCTAAAAATATTCACAATCTCACTCTTCTTGAAAATCTTTATTTATATGATAGTTGGCTCAACTCTTCCATACCCAATTGGTTATATAGTTTTCCTTAGCTCAAGCATCTCTGCTTAAAATTCAACAACTTACATGGAACAATTTCTGGTGTCATTGGAAATTTGACTTCCCTTGTTAAGCTTATAATGCGAGGTAATCAGCTTCAAGGAAATCTCCAGCTTCATTAGGAAATTTGACTTCTCTTGTTGAACTTGATATGTCACATAATCAGCTTGAAGGAAATCTCCCAGCTTCATTAGGAAATTTGACTTCTATTGTCTTTCTTGATTTGTCGTACAATCAATTTGAGGGAAGTCTTCCAACATCATTGGAAAATCTATGCAGCCTACGTGGGCTTGTGTTCACAATGGACAAGTGCAATCAATAAATTTCTGAAAGTTTTGATATGTTATCTAGCTGTGTTGTCCAAGCATTGGAGATTTTATTGATTATGAAATCAAAACTTTTAGGTCATTTGACTGATCAAATTGGAAGCTTAAAAAATCTTTCTTGGCTTTCCCTTTTCAACAACAATATTCGAGGTCCACTTCCTAGGTCACTTGGAAAATTCCTATCATTGATATATCTTGATCTTTCATACAATCAATTCACTGGAAATCCATTTGAAATTATTGGACGAATTTCTGAATTATGAGTTATCTTTATTGATAACAATCAATTCCAAGGTGTCATCAATGAAACTCACCTTGCAAATCTAACAAGTTTAGAAGTTTTGTCTACATCAAATAACTAACTCACTTTAAAAGTGAGTCCCAAGTGGAGTCCCTATTTTTAGCTCTTTAAGTTGAACATGGATTTGTGGAACTTGGGTCTTAGCTTTCTAACATGGATTTAGTCACAAGAGAATCTATCATATTTACGCTTATCTAACACCAGAATTTCTGATTCAATTCCTAAGTGGTTGGGGAGCTCATTTTCCAGTGCTTCTCTCATCAATTTATCTCACAATCATATCTATGAAGAGCTTCCATATACATCAATGAATCCAATCACTGGTGGAGACGTTGACCTAAGCTTAAACAACATGAGCAGTTAATTACCATACTTATCCCTTGATGTATATCATTTAGATCTTTCAAAGAATTAGTTCTCGGGATTTATAACTAGTTTCCTATGTCGAAGACAAGATGGTCAAAAGGGCTTAGAATTTCTCAATCTTGCATCCAATAATTTATCTGGTGAAATTCCAGATTACTGGAAGATATGGCAAAACTTGGTGACGGTCAAGTTAGAAAACAATTTTCTTATTGGGGAGATTCCAAAATCCATGGGATCCTTACCCTTACTCAAATATATGCAACTGCATAACAATAAACTCTTAGGCAAATTCCCTCTATTTTCAAAGAATAGCCATGAGCTGGTTTGCTTGGACTTAGGAGAAAATGAAATTTCAGGAACCATTCCATCATGGATTGGAGAGAGACTCTTGAACTTAAGGATTCTTCGCCTTCATTCAAACAATTTTTTTGGTGAAATTCCTCATCAAATTTCCACTCTAAAATTTCTTCAAGTCTTGGACCTTCTACATAAGAATTTGTCTGGCCATATACCACAATGCCTAAACCAAATGAGTGCTATGATGATAAAGAACACTAGTTCAAATTCATACATCATATGTAAAGACAAAAATGATAGAGGATACTACATGTTACAGTGTTAGTATGGTTGAAAGGAAGAGGATTTGAATACAGTAATATTCTCAGCTTAATGATAGGCATTGACCTCTTTGGTAACAAATTATCAGGGGAAATACTAAGTGAGATCATAAGTTTGTCACAACTACTATCACTGAATTTGTCTGCAAATGTTTTGAGAGGCCAAATTCTTGAAAGCATTGGCAATATAGGATCATTAGAGTCCATTGATTTCTCAAAGAATCAATTTTCTGGTGAAATTCCTTAAAGCATATCAGAGTTGAACTTTCTTAGCAAGTTGGACTTGTCATATAATAATTTGAAGGGAAGGATTTCGACGGGCACTCAATTACAGACTTTTGATGTTGTCAACTTTGTCGGCAATCATCTATATGGTTCGCCACTGCCCATCAGCTGCAATTCCCATGAGATAATTCTTAATGCAGACAACAATAACAAAAAGGGAAATGGACATGAAATAAATTGGTTCTTTATGAGTATGACATTTGGATTTGTGGTAGGGTTTTGGAGCTTTGTTGGTTCTTTGCTCTTCATCAGATCGTGGGGATTTGCTTACTTTGAGTGGCTCGATAGCATGTGGTACAAACTCAGATACTGTTGGTGGTGATTGAAGAATTTGTAATAATATCCTGTTTCTATAAGAATCATGTACTTTTACTATATATTTTTCTTTTAAAATAAACTGGAATTATTCTTTTCCATGAAGTAATGGAAGTATGATTTATGATCAATCTATTGCCATCATATATGACAATTTATCAACATTATTAAGCATTTAAATCTAAATTATGAGTCTCATGGTGGATAATAGTGAAATACATCTAGAAATGCATAATTAAAAAGGTTTAGAAATGCATAATTAAAAAGGTCTGTTAAAGTGTTGCATTAAAATACAAGTTTACTACAAAGCTATTCAATAAAAGGGAACAAAACCATATCAAAAATTCAAAATCAAGAATGTTAACAAAAATGAAAGTAATTATTGGGGAAAAGTATCACTATATTAGTTGAATATGTGATCAGATTGCATGTGCTTTAATGATATCAAAGTTCATCTTACTAGGCCTATTACCTGTAATTGAACTTAAATCCCATTAAGCTCTGTCTTGAATTTATCCTTGGAGCTTGCATAAACCATTTTTTCTCTCACCTTTGATGTATCTAAAGCCCTGGAGCCCTACATCTAGGAAACAAGAAACTCAAGTTAAATATGTGAGAATAGATTCACATCTATGCTTCTTTGACTTTAACGACAGAAACCATATGTTACACTCCAACTAAGGGTGTAATTGGTGTAAGAAGATATCCGGTGGAGACTTTCTACAAGCCTTACAGACACTCTCTCAATGCACATTTCTTGTTAAACTTTGAAGAAGGCACTAGTTGAAATTTTCTCCAAATGTTTGTAATTTATTTCATTAGTAAAAAAGTTTTAACAAAAATTTGGCATTCCAAATGTTTGTTAGGGTCACAAGCCCTTGATAAAACTTGTGTTTACAATAGTTGACACATATATACTCTACAACAACTGTAAACCTACACAATGCAAACTTAACACATGCAACAACAAATGCCAATTTTACAATTTTCCAAACGTTTTCTTCAGTCCCCAATATGATCGATTTAATTGGGAGATCAAATAGAGACTGACAAGTATATCGTTTTGAAAACAAAATATATTTAAAATAGAAAACACATGAGTTTCATTAAAACTTCATAAGTTAACCATTCACTAAAAAGTACAAATACTCAAAAATACATATTCCAATGAAATCAATATATGTACCTAAGTACCAAAACCACTTTACTAATTAAACTCTATCCTTGATAAAACGATAAATTTCTTTCATTGTTTTAAAAGGGTCTTAAAGTATATTTTATCAATTTGAACTATACTCTATCAATAAAAGCAAAACTAACAAAAGTCTATAGAATTCATGTCTTTAAGTAGCAATACATTCATATTAGTCAATCCATGACTGATCAAATATAAAGATACCATTCGAATAATTGAAGAAGTCAATTTCAATACATATAACAAAACAAAGTTTAAATCTATTATGGGATTTAAAACTAAAAAGAGCATATTTCCACACTTTAAAGTTTTTCCAAACATATAAAATAAGAAACATGACATATCATTTCAAATATACTTATCAAGATGAATAATAGGTGTTATACACAGAAAAATAGCCTCGTAAGGGCAAACTATCGAGTGCAACCAAGACTAAGATCCACGTTCCCACAAGCAACTGTGGCAAAGTAATCCAGGCACCAAGCCTCACCTCGCTCGTCACGATACAATGACGCTGCGAGCTATGATTCGTGAAGTGGTATCCCAGCGATAACGCGATCCAACGATAAGGGCTTGGGATCGACCTGGCACAGTAGTCAATCGCTCTTCTTACGATCGCTTCCTCGTTACGACGACCCCACAAGGCCAGGGACTTTCACTTGGGATACCAGAATATCTTGCTTGATATAGTAACGGCTATAAGCCTACAGACAGCCCAAGGGGGCTACCTCTACAGCCTATATGCTACAAACAGCCGGATTGTAGTCTTTTCACCATCCTTTTGCATTTATTTGATGTACTGCAACTGTAGTTAGCAATTAATGCATGTAACCACTCTTTCCTCTATAAATAGGATTACATTGTTAGCAAGAGGGAGAGAGTGATCTTGTAAGCAAGACTCCTGCAAATTACTCAATATCAATAAAATTTTCGTCATGGATATAGGGTCCGGTACCGCTCGAATTTAGCCGAATCACGTTAAAAATCACCGCCTCTCTTCCTCCCGACCCACCTTTCACTACACTTCAGAAGCGACATTGATTCCCGAAACTCACATCCTGTTGACTGAAGTTCGAGTCTCTTGTATAAGTCAAATTTCACCGTCAATATTTTGGCGCTATCTGTGGGAATCATTCACTCTTGGAAGTCTCCACTGCCGTTCAGCCATGGCCCGAGGAAGAACGACTCAGAGTTTTACAGCTCCAGCTTCCCAGCGCACCGTCACACCTAAAATGTAAGAGGTGCAGACGCCTAATCAATCTTGATCGGCCCTAGAAAATACAGTCAGAGAGTTGGCTAAAACTGTTAAAGCACTTGCCCAAGCGCAAGCACAAAATTCCCGGAGGCAAGAAGAGGTCATGACATAACTCCAACAACTTCGAGAAGAAGCTCAGAGAGAAGTCCGCGACGACCGCGACAGCCGATGACTGGGGGGCTTGCAACATGCAGAAAGCTCTACCCTCAGCGTGAAAGCCAGCGACCGGTAATGGATGAGGTTCTCCAAAGGCTGAAGTTACTTGAAGAACGCCCACAGCCTCAGGATAATCAGATGCGTTATGAGGAGACCTCACCATTTTCTGTGGAAATCGAGAAGCAACCTCTTCCGTTGAAACTCAAAGTGCCCACCATCCCACTATATCAGGGGAATAGCGACCCAAACGATCATCTGGACACGTTTAACACACAAATGGACCTCCCGATGATCGAACCCCTGTTAAAGTGCCATGTCTTTCCTACCATGCTAGGGGCAGCACCTCGCGCTTGGCTCAGACGCCTCCCTGTGCATAGTATTGGCAGTTGGGAGGATTGTTAGAAAAAATTTATTGACCAGTACCGAGCGCTGAAGAGACAACTCATACCTTTCTGCCACCTTGCGATAATCTTCCAGCGCAGGGATGAGTCGCTCAAAGATTACATAGCCCGGTTCAGACACGAGGCCAACTCTATGAAAAACCCCTTGGAGGAAAGCATTTTGATAGCCATCTCAGTGGGACTCCGCAAAGATGACAAACTATACAAAAGCCTCTACAAGTCCCCTGCACAAGATCTCGCTGAATTCTATGATCGAGCGACCAAAAAAATAAGGTGGGAAGAAACCTTGGAAATGGAGGAACCCAAGCATAAAGTAGGCCAAAATGGTTCCACTGCGAGTAAAAAGAGGAGTAACGAGAGTCATGATGGCCCCACTCATCTCGCCAAGAGGGCAAAACCTCAGCGGCTCAAAGACCGCTTTGAGAGCTATAGCATCTTATCAGATACTCAGGACTGAATTTTCACCACAGAAAGGCATAACGAGGACTTTGGAAAACCCCGGCCACTAAGGTCGTCCCCTAAATCTAGAGACCAGAATAGATTCTGTGCTTATCACAACGAGGCTGAGCACACCACCTCAGAATGTCATGCATTAAAGAATGCCATTGAAAGCCTTATCAGAAGAGGTCGCTTACGAGATTATGTAGTGGAATCATCTGGGCAGTGCACTCAACAGGCCCAGTGAGTAGTCACCCAGGAGCCTGAGCCCTCCATCAGGACCATATTTTAACCTTGTAATAGTTGCCCCCTAATTCATACCAACAATGGTATTTCGAAATTAATGAAAGCTGTCGATTGGCTGAACATAATTGAGAAAGAGTTTTCTCTCTGCCTTTGCAAACTCGCCACAGTGAACGGTTTTCACCTCGTTATAGCACAAATACAAACAAAATCGAGGGTGAGACGACCTTTGAGCCTACCTCGCAATGCCCGGGGGTGAGACGGCCCTCGGGCTTACCTCGAGGCTTCGAAATACAAATGAAATCGAGGGTGAGATGGCCCTTGAGCCTACCTCTCAATGCCCGGGGGTGAGACGGCCCTTGAGCCTACCCCGAGGCTTCGAAGTACAAACAAAACCTAGGGTGAGACGGCCTTCGAGCCTACCTCGCAATGCTTAGGGGTGAAACGGCCCTTGAGTCTACCCCGAGGCTTTGAAATGCAAACAAAATCGAGGGTGAGATGGCCTTTGAGCCTACCTCACAACGTCCGAGGGTGAGACGGCCCTTGAGCCTACCCCGAGGCTTCGAAACACTAACAAAATCGAGGGTGAGACGGCCTTTGAGCCTATCTCACAAATACGAAAATAAAAAACTCAACGAATGGTTTTCACCTCGCCGTTATCAAGATGAAATCATCGTCACCTGCGGCTCTCATGTGGATAAGTTCCTTGCAGTTTCCATGCAGATAAATCCCTGTAGCTTGCATGCGGATGGGTTTTTCACAGCTCTCGTATGAATAAATTCCTATAGCTCTCATGGGCATATCTCCCACCTCTTAGATAAAATTTCTTGGGCACAGCTCACTCATAACCTCACTCGCGACGGATTGAGCAGATCGAAAAAATAAAGCACAGACCAATTGGTTAAAAAGAGAAGTTCTCATTAATTATCACAAGTTTACATACAACAAAGCATGAAGCATCTATTACATACATCCAAAAGGAGAAGAACCCATTCAAAGAAACCTCGACAAGCGAGGTGAGAGTTCAGTAGGGGGAAAGGCCAGCCTCTAAGCCCGCTTTTGGCGATAGAGCAGTAGCCCTATAGTCTTTCCTGCTTATTTTCCTGTCGTCGTGCCTGTCTGGTCAGAACTAGAGCATCCTCGAAACCAGTAGGCCAGGTAGTAGAACTACTAGCGATGGTCAGAGGAGGTAGCCAGAAGACACCGTGAGAAGCCTGCCAGGCCGATTCTGTGCCGAGGCCATGTGAAACGGGCCATCTGTGTCTCTGGCCACCATGCAACAGGCCATCCGAGTCTCAACAAGCTTCGTCGGAAGCCAAGACACTAAGAAGCTCTAGAAGCTCTTCGGTCTCCTCCATTAGATTTCCTTAAGACAAAAGAAAGAATACCTCAGGCTATATATAGACCCACTCAGCCCCTTGAAGGATCCAGAGGAAATCTAGCCAAATCTTCATCCAACGGCCTGAAACGAGCGGTAGTGCCACGCCAATGGCCAACAATGGCAAACAGGAGAAAACATGGCCTAAAGCAAAACGAAAAGATATTTGACATGACACTTCGGTCAAAGAAGGACACTGACTGAAGATACGAATCCAGCCTCGAAAATATGTAACTCCCGATCCGTAAAACAGATCGAGAGTTAGGGGGCTTATGTTATACACAGAAAAATAGACTCGCAAGGGTGAACCCTCGAGTGCAACGAAGACTAAGATCCACACTCCCATAAGCAACAGCGGTAAAGTAATCCAGGCGCCAAGCCTCGCATCGCTCGTCACGATACAATGACGCTACGAGCTATGATCGGCGAAGCGATATCCTAGCGATAACGCGATCCAATGATAAGGGCTTGGGATCGACCTAGCACAGTAGTCAATCACTCTTTTCACCACCGCTTTCTCGCTACGATGACCCCCACGAGGCTAGGGACTCTCGCTTGGGATACCAGAATATCTTACTTTATACAGTAATGGCTATAAGCCTACAAACAGCCCAAAGGGGCCACCTCCACAGCTTATATGCTATAAACAGTCGGATTGTAGTCTTTTCACCATCCTTTCACATTTATTTGATGTACTGCAATTGTAGTTAGTAATTAATGCATGTAACCACTCCTTCCTCTATAAATAGGATTGTATTGTTAGCAAGAGGGGGAGAGTGATCTTGTAAGCAGGACTCCTGCAAATTACTCAATATCAATAAAAATTTTACTGTGAATGTAGGGTCCGATACCACCCAAATTTAGCCGAACCATGTTAAAAATCACCACCCTCTTCCTCCCGGCCCACCTTTCACTACACTTCAGAAGCGGCATTGATTCTCAAAACTCACATCCCAGTGACTGAAGTTCGAGTCTCTTGTATAAGCTGAATTTCACCGTCAACAATAGGTAAAATATTTCATACTTCATAAATATACATATAATATGAAAATACAAAATCTCAATATACATTTAGGATCCAATCGTGAGTTCTTATAGACAATCTAACCTAATAATAATTAGTCATTATCATTCACCTTATCCTTTCAACAATTATTCTCCCCTTATCCCTCCACTAGTTTCATTTCTTAATTCAATTCTATTCATAAGTACACTTGAAGGTGTTGTAAGGAATTTTTCAAGGATCCCATTTGGATAAAATTATTTATCAATTGTACTTTGATAAAAATCATGTATCAATTTCTAGTACATTAATACACATTTCGATAAGCCATGGTAGATTTTGATGAAAACTTAACCAAGCATTAATCACTCCAATGTTTTAAAACAATCTGTTACAAAGTATTGCATCTCTCCTATAAGTAGGTAGTATAGTTTCAACCATTTGAAGGTACCAAATAGTGCAATTCAATATTTGAAATAATCAAGTATTTCACAAAGCAAAAGTCAAAATAGTAACTTATAAAATGGATATTCAACCGTAATAGACATTCATATATGCATAGATTTGTGCAAAAAAAAAAAATCATTTTACTTTCAAATTGCAGTAGTCAACAAGAATTTCAAATCATTTTTCTTTTCTATAGTGTATCGTGATACTCAAATTCAAGTAGATAAACAAAATCATCTTTTATATAGTATAGTATAAAATACTTATATATATAGAGTGAGAAGGGAGTAAATCATTCACTTACTAATTTTAAGCTCAGGGAGCTTAGTTTAAAGCTTTCCAAAGTTTTTAGCAACCATATTCACCAAAATAGGGTGGCAGCTATCCTTACTTATTCCTTATCATGCAAAAGCTCTTTTTACATTAAAAAAATCATGTGATATTAATGTACACATAGCTCCTACACAAGAAAGAACATAATAAATAGAGCCTTATTCAAAAATCAAATTAATTAAGTCCAAAATATTACTAATTCATTCCTCCACTTGCTCTAAATTAAATAAAATCCCTTAGACTTAAAGTATATAGAGAATATCTTGAAAGCATCTAAACACAACCTTTAGTAACACTAATTAGAGGCATCCTGAAATTCACCAAAACATAGTAGAAAATTTTGCCCAAATCACTATTCACACAACCCAAATCACTCGAAATCAATCCATCCTCTTACTATAACTTTAAAATAAAAGAGCTTAAAAGGGACCTTGAATCCAACTAACAACAGCTCTCATACTCACTAACTAGCACCAACCAAAAGATTAGTATTGAACTCTTAAACCAACATGCCTAAAGCTAAAAAAAAAAAAAGGAAATAGTTCAATCAAATCAAATAAATAAGATGACATTATTTCCTAGAGAAGACAAGTAACATAAAATAAAGTGAGAAGTATTTATTTTTCTTTAAAAAAAAACTAAATTAAGACTCAGTTAAACTATTTGCTCTTCTTATAATATTACACATAAATTGAATTTTTAGGATGGTATAGCTAAATTTTATTGGTGCCCATTTTGTATTCAACATAATAAAGTAAAGTTCAATTAAATAGAATTTCAAAATAACTTAGTAAAATTAACAAAAATTTCACAAATCTTATATTTCTAGATTTTTAATTAATTGTAATTTCTAAAAGAAATCTTTATAATAAATGTTTTGACAAGAGTTTGGGTATTGCACCACAAAAGTAAGATTGTTTATACAATTCATTGGCTCACAATAATTTCATACTTTATGCACATGAATAGCTTGATAGCATGTGATGCAAAATGTGTGTGTGTGTGTAGGTGCATGCACATACATGAAGCTTAGACATCAATCTAATAAGTCAAAAATGCATAATCATGAAAGTAATTTGCTAGTCGTAAATTGAACTATAGGTTTAGTACAAAGCCATTCAATAAAAGAGGGATAGAAAACAACATCAGAAAGTGAAAATCAAAATGAATATAAAAAGTATATGTTAGTGAAAAGATAAGATTTACAGGATTTGTAATTAGAGTGCCCAAGCTTCTAGGGTCTGTAGATTGAAGCCCTTCAAGTTCTCTCTTCAATCTGTCATTGGAGCTAGCATAAGCCATTGACTTTTGATGTATATGGAGATTAGCATACAAGAAATAAGAAATTAATCAAAGTTAAGAACTTAAATCCTTGAGAATTAATAGACATTTCTTGTTCAATGTTGATTTCATAATCCATTTTAGTTTTAGTACATAGGTGCTAACTACCAAATCTAGCTAGTTGAAGTTTTTTCCACTCACACTATGCTTGTTTGACTCTAAAATGTCATGTAAATAAATGGGGGTATCCCTAATGAAAGTTTCTTTTAGTTTATGCCTTTTCCTCATGAAGTTAATTTCTTTTTTAACATGGTAGCATGACCACCTTGTGCTAAAATGCTAATGTCAATTGCATGCGGTGTATAGTTTAGAAGGTAATTACACACTTTTAAGAGTTACAAAGTAAAGCTCACATACGTTAAATTTTACAAATGTTTGATATACTTATGACCCATTTTTTTTTTGAATAAAGTTATATTATATAGAAAAGTTGTGTAACAAATACAAAAAATTTTATAACTCTGTGAACAAAAATTACAAACACATAGCTAATAGCAAAGTTTATAACAATTTATGACATTTATAAAATCAGAACCAACCTTGTGCTATAATTGTTTTCAACATGTATGCATGACAAAGATTTGACTTGGTCTTGTTGCACCGTCATATGCTTTTTTTGGTTTTCTTCTTTAAGTAGCATCCCCAATTATATAGTAATGGATGTACTTGAATATTATGCTTTATGGGAGTTCATTGAGTTGTGTCCTTCAAAGACTCTTGTCTGAAGCCACAGATTATGACCAAATTTTGGTTTAAGTCGCAACAAGTTATGAACAAGTGAATCAATTTAGGAGGAAAAATAGTGGAGGAGGGTTTTTTTTCTTTTTTTAATGTGTATAGTTTGAGGGATTAATTACATTTATTAAAATATCAGGGATTTTTTGTACATGAGATATAATGTAGGTGGTTATGTATATTTTAGTCTTAAAAAATATTTTATATAGGAAAAATATCCTATTTTTTACACAACTAAAGAATTTTTATGCTATATGTCTTGTAATTAATAAAATAATAATGAATATTATTTTTTGTCATTCTAGCATATGTATAATATTAAAAAAGTAGAATATTTTCTATAATTTTAACACCCCTAGTAATGCAAAAAACAATGTTTTAGTGGTCAATGCTATTGAATGAGATAAAGCAAGTGGAAGTTAATAAGGTCAGCTTGGGTCAATTAAGAGTGGTTTATATGAATTTTTTTAATCGAATCAATATTTTTATTTACACTTCAATCAACTTCGCATTAACTGATTAAAATTTTAAGATCAATTTTAACTATTCAAATTAGTTTAAAGTGTGTTTTTCGGTAATTAATATAAGTTTGAGAAAAGTTAGGTGCACAGTATATAGTGTAAATAATGCTCTCACAGTTTATTTTTGTTATTTGATTTGGGCCTGTAAAAAAATTTAATGGTTGAAATTGTTTACATTAGGATGTGGTATTGGACTTGTTAAAAATCCTTTTATTTAATTTTATTTTTGTTAATATCACTAAAAAATAGCACTTAAATTGTAAAAAAATAATTACAATTTCAACATTTAATGTAAATTATTCCACAATTGTTGAGTCATATATAATACAAAGTTTCGCACCAATAAAATATAAAATATAAAAATTATGCATTGTACTAGTACATTATTTGTTCAATTATATGTTAATTAATAAAAATTTGTTGCACAATGACAACTATAACGTAATTTCATAATATGCAAACAATCAATAATACACTATGCTATAGTAGATAAATGTTTTATTGGATTTGAACTTTTGATAATGAGAAAATGTAATAGTAGATTGTTAACAGTAGAATTTGGTTCTAACCTAAACCTCGATCAATGAAGATGAATTCTTATACCTAAAGCTGTCTTCTGAAGCACAAGTATGGAGGGAGAGGGAGCAGGATGGAACATGACAATGTTTTAACGTGATTTGGCTAAATCTGGGTGGTACTGAACTCCACGTCCAGATGGAGTTTTATTAAGTTGTGTCTGCTAACGTGACCTTTTCCGCCTCCCCCTCTTCTAACAATGAGTTCCTATTTATACAGGAAGGAGGGGTTACATGTAATGATTATAAGCTATAGTTCTGTTACACCAAGAAATAAATGTAAAAAATAGAGGAAATCCTGTAATCTGGCTGTTACAGGCTGCTTTCTATGGGTTGGGCCCCTTTTCTTAGCTGCAAGCTAGCATAAGTTTGTCTAACACTTGTCTTTACTGAGGTCTTAACTAGATGAAGTGTTTGCCTCCTCAAACTAGGATTCTCGGCTCAGGGGTTGCTATTGTATCTTGCTTAACGAGCTCGGTGTTGCTTCTTAATGTGGCGAGCTCAAGTAGGTTGACCGACTACTTGACGAGTCGAACTTCTCATGATCTCGCTGCATCCCTTTTTAGCGATGAGTGAGGTGGTGCCCACTGGGTATCCTCAGCGAGCTAGGTTGCTTAGCTTCTACTGGGTGTTTGCTGACTTGTTCTTCAAGGTTAATTTTTACCTATAACATAAGCCCCCTAACTCCTAGTTCGCTTCATGGACTAGGAGTTATGATTTTTCTGGGACCTTGTCTGTATTCTTGGTCAAAGTCTTTGCCTGACTAAATTGTCACTTCAGTTTTCTTTTCTATCTTTTCATTCTGCTTTGAACCATGCCTTTTTCTATTTTTAATTTTTGGCCATTAGCATTACACTTTCGCTTACTTTGGGCTGTTCGATTTAGATCAGCCAGATATCTTCTGGATTTTTTATGCACAGAGTTAGTCTTTTTGGACCTTGAAAGTCTTCTTCTCTTTTTCATAGAAGAGTTTAATGGAGGAGTGATAACTCTATGAAAATAGAGTTATCTTGATGATTTCTAGACTTAAATTGTTGAAGTTTGAGAGTGACTCTTATAAATTAGT
>JANHAO010004430.1:0-24224 GCA_026873985.1 Saraca asoca | reverse complement strand
TTCAACACATTCTGCTGCATTTTGAGTTGGATTAAAGGTTAGTTTAGCTCACTCTTGCTTTTAATTTGATGTATGTGATACATTGAAACCTCAATCCAATAGATCTTGGGAGGTTTGTTAGGCCAAGAGCATATTCTTCTTGAATTTTTTTTGAAATTTCGGCCTCTTGGAATAGAAGAAATCTTACACCATCTACCTACAAAGGGTTCAGGAACTGCTTGGATCCTTCCAACAATATGAGGTCAATCAAATTTCACAAGCTCTGAACACATATGCAAATGCATTAGCTTGCTTAGCCACGACCAAAGATGTAGACTTCTTGGGGGCAATCCCAGTAGAGTTCCTCCCATTGCCAAGTACAGAGCAGAAAGATTTATAGCATAAAACTCATGGATGAATCTAATTTTGGATTACCTGTGAGATGGTAAGCTGCCTCAAAACAAGCTAGAAACACATCATCTATAAGCTCGAGCAGCCAGATATTACATTCATGATAACCTGCTATATAAAAGGGGATTTACAATTCCCCTCCTAAGGTGTATAGATGGCTATGATTGTGATACTATCCTAAAGGAAATTCATGCTGGCCATTATGGGAATCATGTTGAGAGGCTATCTCTAGCACAAAAGGCACTCTAGCAAGGATTTTATTGGCCCGCAATGGAACAGGACACCATAGACCTTGTAAAAAAATGTGATAAGTGCCAGAGGTTCACTAAAGTTTCATGAGCTCCACCAACCTACCTACAACAAATGGTCAGTCTATGGCCTTTCGTGATATGAGGCATAGACCTAATTGGACCACTCTCAGTAGGTCGCGGGAAATGTAAACATGTTATGGTAGCTATTGATTATTTTACCAAGTGGGTAGAAGACAAGGAACTAGTAGAAATCTTTTCTTCAAAAATTGAAAATTTGTATAGACTAACATTATTTGCAAATTTAGAGTCCCTCAGCATACTGTGATTGACAATGGGACCCAGTTTAATAGTGAATAGTTCATCAAGTTTTGTAACAATCTCAAAATTAAGAAGAGCTTCTTAATTGTAAACCATCTTTAGGCCAACAGGCAAGTCAAGGCTGTTAACAAGATCATCATATAGATCTTGAAAACAAGGCTAGAGGCCAAAAAGGGAGCGTAAGTAGATGACCTACAGAAGGTACTTTAGGTTTATAGAACCACTATTCACAGCATCACAGGAGAAACTCCCTTCTTAATGGTTTATGGATCTAAAGCCATGATCCTAGTAGAACTTGAGATAACGATGAAATGAAGAGCAACTTTTAATCTAGAAGATAACAACTCGCTACTCGCTACAAACCTCATCCTCACAAAAGAGACGAGAAATAGCTCGCCTTAGAATTGTGACCTATTGGTAAAGAGTTGTAAGGTACTACAACAGAAGGGTCCAAGTTTAGAACTACAAAATTGGTGATTTAGTATTGCACCTTATCTTTCCTGAAGCTCACAAGGCCAGTGATGGAATGCTAGGTCTGAACTAGGAAGGCCCATATATAATCAAGAAAGATTTAGGTAACAGAGCTTATCATTTGGCAAATATGGATGGAGTCAAATTCCCATGAGCTTGGAATGCAGAACATTTGCACCCATGTTATTAATGAATTTTTAGTTCGCCCTTCTAATCTTGTAATATCATTCAAAAATTAATGAAAGCACCCTAGTTTCTTCTTAAATCTTTATCTTTATATCTATGCTTATTAATTTTTGAATAGATATTCAATAGAGTATTATACAAGAAGCAAGCTATTTTTAGGAATAAAAGAGCTATGATTTGCTAGCTAAAGCTCATTCAACTCAACCTATGAATCGTTGTTTACTGCTTACTGGGTATTCATCTTGGTTTTAACTCAGATAAATTCATGATTTGCAAGCTAAGGCGCAACTTGCCGAACATTCAACCTAATGAATATACATTATTTTGCTTGACGAATATACATTGTTATGGTAAACCTGACAAATATACAATGTATTTCTTGACGAATATACATTGTCATAATAAACTGCATGAATATACATTACTTTGCTTGACAAATATACATTGTCATGGTAAACCCGACGAATATACATTGTCTTGCTTGATGAATATACATTATCATAGTAAACTTGACGAATATACATTATCTTGCTTGATGAATATATATTGTCATGGTAAACCTGATGAATATACATAGTCTTGCTTGATGAATATATATTGTCATGGCATACTAGTTAAAGCGCAACTTTCATGCAACCTATCTGGGCACTCAATTCATGTTAGCTGAGGCACAGCTCTCATATGACCTACTTGGGCACTTAAACTCGTGCTAGCTGAGGTGCAATTTTTATATGACCTACCTGGGCATTTAACTTGCGCTAGTTGCGGTGCATCCATGTAACCTACTGGGCATTCAACTTGGCTTATATCCTTTAAGTCATGATTTGTTAACTTAGGTCCATTTATATTAACTTATGAGTTATCATTTGTGACCTATTTATTATCCCACTTGACTAATGTTTATTGAATCAAGGTTTGCTAGCAAAGGTATTATATATAGCCTACTGAGCATTCAACTATGAAAACTACAAAAAATCAAGTAGGAATATTATATAAAGTTTATTACAAGCCTCGCTCAATGAGGAGAATGTACATATGAAAGTTCAACAATACAAGATCAAAATAAGCCTATAGCAATCATGGCTTACGAAGAATAGTTGAGCTCTTATGGCCTGGAAGGTTGACATATGGGGTGAGTAGGTCATCTATCATTTGATTATCAGTGGCTTCCACGATCTATGAGCGACTTTCTCTTTGAATAACGCCCTAAGTTGGAGAAACTCCACCTACGGACTCTGCACCCTTATTGGAAGAAGTGGCCTTCATGGCTTTCTTAAAACCTTTAATGGCCTTATGAACATCCCTGCCAAAGAAAGAAAAGTCCATCTCTGGGTGCTCCTGCCATAAGGTGTACAAGAAGCTTATAATGGTGTCTTCTTTCGCCTTCGCGACCAGCACAGTGGTCTCTTCCTTAGCTCGAGTGATCTTTTCTTTTGCCAGAGCTAACTCGTTTATGGCCACCTCATTCTCCTTTTTAGTAGCCTCAACTCCCTGCTCCATCTTATCCAGCTCAGCCTTTACTCTAAATAACTTTTCAACTACTTTATGAAGATTTGAGGTAAGTCTGGATGTAATGGCTTCGTGGTCTGTCACCTCACGAGATAGAGCTTCCTTGCCCTCCCTCCTAGCGACCTTGGCATCTCTCAGCTAAGCTTCAAGTACTTGCATTTTATTCCTCAGCTCTAATGCCTCGATAGATGTAGCAGCCAGGTCACCCTCGAGCTTCTTTTTATTCTCAACTCAGGCCAAGAGCTTGCTCCTTCGCTTTATTGACCCCAGTGCACTCTAAGAAAACAAATAGATGAGTTAGTTAACAAAGAGGCAAAAGCACCAAAGCTAAAGGATTTAACTTACGAGTGGATGGTGATGAGCTATATAGCCCTTCAGACTTTCATCACCTCCGACTCCAATGTCTTAGTACCAGCTCCCAGGATCACATCCATATTCTCCTTCCCAAGTCTTTGGGTCAAGGTCGTCAGTTCGTCCTTCAATCTTGACGTCAGGTGTCACTTGTTCTGTAGCAACAATAACCTCTTTCCCCTTATCCACTCTTTACTTCTTGGAAGGGGGCTCAGATGAGGGGGGACCTTGACTGCCTTGACTACTTTAGGCTATGAGGTGGGAGCCGGTACTTGCAATGTCACTACTGCTACAACCGAAGTAGATAAACTTGTAGCAATAGGAGCTGTAGCAATAACAGGAGCTGATAAGGTCATGGCAGCAGTAGGATCGATAGACCGAGGAAAGGATGGAGGCATACGAAGGTTCAGCCTTACAATGGCTTTATACTCTTGGAAATTTGCCATGCTAACTTCCCTAATTCGATGAGTTTTGATCTCTCTGGTTAGCTTGATGTTTAAAGCCAAAGCAAGCTTGTGGGAATACAGAAGATCCTCGTTAAATTTAAGGTCATTTTTGAGGTCGTTCGTTGCAATAAATTGGCCTAACCCTTCAATCTCCTTAGCCCGTAAGGTTGGTTTCTCCTTACTAGCTCCATCTGCAAAATGAAATAGAATGTTAAACTAAGAATGAAATAAAGCACATGAAACTACATAAGCTCGCATATCGTCAGCTCGCTCACCAGGAGTAAGGATGAAACCATAATTGTGAAGATGACGTAGATACTGGTAAAAGACATAAAACTAGTGGGTCTTATAGTTTCCCACGTTAGATTTACTCTTAGCATTACCTTGTGGAAAAATCCTCTTATACTCAATCTATCAAGTTGAAAGATAATAAAAGCCATCTTTCTGACCCGTGCTTTTAATACTATAGAGATAGTAAAGAACCTTTGCAAATGGTGGTGGAAGATTATTCCTAAGATAAACAAGTGCAAGGGAGGTGAGTTGGGAATAAGAATTTAGGGTTAGCTGGAATAGGCAAAGCCTTAGTTTATTTAACAACTCAACAATATATGGGTGGACTAGGAACCTAAGCCCAGTGTCATGGTGATGGGTGCTAATGGCAACGAATCCAAAAGGAGGATAAGCTGCATGGTTATTTGGGGAAGGCGCCATAAGGCGGTAGCCCTAGGGGAAGTGGTATGTTTTAGCTATATTTTTGAGTTTATCGAGCCTAATGGTTAAAGAATGGTGATTAAACACCATGTGACTTGAAGACTTTTTAGCGACTTGCTGACCCTCACTAGAGTTAGGTTGAGCAACAAATTTTTCAGCGACCTTGCCACTTCCAGAGGCAGTTTCATCCACGGCGTGCACTAACTCCTCACTCTGAGCTGGAGAATCGAACTCTTCAACACTCCCTACTTGGTGACCATGATGTCTATGAGCTATAGACATCTACAAAAGAAGAAAGAATGGTTAGGTTGCTACAAGCAGACCATACCTAAAAACTAAGACTAACAAAGTTTCCTATAAAGTAGGCCATATACACCTCAAGTCACCACATCTAAGACCTGGACCATTGGCTTGATCAACAAAGCTTATCAGGTCACCAAGCCCTAGGAAATAGAAGGCTAAATTCAGCAGTCTACAAGCCTAAAACTAATAGACAAAGTCTCTAGTAACAAATGAACATACACTACTAATGTAGGCAGCAAAATGCCAGAAACCAACAAAGCTAGGCATTCATAAAATGTAGAAGCTTTGAGTCTGAGAAAGCTTACCGTATCAAAAAGAATGAGATGAGTTTTAGAAAGAAAATGGTGAGCAAGTCTGGTCTCTAGTAATCTGAATTCAAAACGCTCAATGGCAAACTCAATGAAACAGAAGAGCGAGAACGGTGGTGATCGTTTGAGAACTTGAGAGACAAGCAAAAGGTAGAGCGTTAGTTTTCAAGTTTTCAAAAGAAGAGGGGAAAAGAAATTTTCTCAGCTTATATAGCTTGAAAAGCCCCGCCGTTTGATTTAGAAACTAGTTAACTGCCCTCGATCTAATGGTCTAGTGAATAACAAGGCTCAGACATTGCCATATTGACGGCTATAGAAACATGCATGCATTAAATGCAGTAATGATAGTACGGGCAGTCTAAACAATGGAATAGAAGTCTAAATGATGTCATGGTAGATCACAATCACTAGCGTTTACCAGTAACCTACAGCTCTTAGTCTACAGGTTGCACTAAGAGTTAGGGGGTTAATATTATGGGTATTTTTTGAATCATGCAAATAGGCTAGTAAAAGCCCAACGGATAGGTCCAGCTAATGAAGGCCCAGCTTAAGTGGGATTGAGGTTGTTGAAGTAAGGCATCAGGTCATCAAACGCAAGTTCAAATCATTGGTCAAAGGTCAGCAGTAACCTCAGGTGGTTAGGTCTAGCCCACAGATCAAAACACATTCGTTGTGGTTAAACCTGAGGAAGGACCAACTTGCATGAATCAACTTGCAGACATCAACTTACAGGAATTAATTTATAATTAATTTATTATTTTTCCTTTTTTGGATTACATTGAGATTGTACACCCTAACAACTATAAATAGAGGTTGAAATTATTGTATAAGAGAGGATTGATTTTGAGAGGATCCCTGAAGAGAAACAAATATTCTGAAAAAAAATAGGGAGAACCCACAGAGACGATAACTCTGCAAAAATATAGAGATCAAACACCTAACAGATACAAAAACTCTGTCAAAATAGACAAAGAAAATACAATAATTGTGGATGTAAACATTGCACTTGATTGAACTAAGTTAAAAACTTCTGGTATCTCCCTGTTCTTCCTCTCTCTCCTTTCTCACCCTTTCCACACTATCTGTTTGCAATTTAGGGTTACTAAATTTGGATTGGCTGAAATCACTTATCAACAAATCCTCATAGGAGCTACAAAGATAGTTATTAAATCGTTAGCACCGCATAAAAACATTCCTTCTAGAGTAGCTGTTAATATGAATAACAGAAATTCTATTATAGCCATTTTTGTACATTCAATATACTCTACGGATAGAGGAATACATAGAGTTGAACATAGTAAAATTATATAATACACTATAAATAAGTAAAGCCAACTTAAATTTGATTATCATATATCGAGTTATAAATTTTTAGATAAAATAAGTATAATCAACATTAGTAATTAAGAAAAATAAATTCCCTTAATTTACAAAGCTATTTTTATGTCCATTGAAATTGGGCAGTGTACCAGAAAATGTATGTGTATCACATTCCTCTCTCATAATCTCATCTCATCTGCAATTAGTGAGGTTTGAACTCAAAACTTCTTAACTATTTGACTTATAATATGTTTGGGAGCAAGGAAAATGAAGGGATTTGGAGAAAAATGGAGGGTCATCTTCATAAAGGTTTACTGAAAAGAACCCATTTTCCTCCCCTTCTCCCAAACAATGTTCAACTATACATTGGAAAAAATGTATATGAGTAGCATAGCTCACCTGAAATGTGGGGTGTGATGTTTACCATTTTCCACAACTAATATAATTTCCCAAATCAAGCTCATGTAGCTCTGAGGGATCACTAGGAAGCCGGAATTTCCTTTGTTTGAAAGCGACAACCAGCACTCTGATATGGTCCCATTCAGGGCTTGTGTTCCAAGTTTCTGCCAACAAATTGGGGTTCCCAGAAAGAAAATAAATAGAGCAAGTAGAAAACCAGCTGCTGATATTTCATGTCCTAATCTCCATCCAAATCTTTCTTCAATGTACACAACAAAACACCAAAGAATGTGTCATACGTCCACCAGTTGAAGAATGAAACCTTGAGAGCCCTCTCTCGGGGGTTAAAGTCATCAAATTGGTCAGCTCCAAAGGTTGACATATTTGGCTTCACTGCTGCACTACCAACTGCTATAGTGTAAAGTAAAATAGTGCTGATTCCAAGTTAGGGATTTTGCCGCATACTCCATTTGTACATGTTGGTCTTAAGCTCTTCGGTGAAGTTGATAACGCTAGGAGCACTAGGCCCTGTTAATATACACATTGAAGTTTTTTATATGAACAAATTGCATACCAAATTAAGGATTAGGCTTGAAATGGAATACTCTGCAGGCCAGAAGAGAGAAAAAGAAATAAGAGTGAATGACAAACAGTGTTAGGTACACTTAGTTGCCTCACAAACCATTGTTTAACTATAACGATGTCATGTATTCATTAAGTGACAGTGTGCAAAACAATATTAAGTGCAATTAGTGGTTTCTGAAAAAATGTAATTTCTTCATAGCTTATCACTCCATATATAAACAATGATACAGTAACTGTCCAAAAGCGGCCAATGTAAGAAGCTATGTAAGTGCCAAGAATTGAAGTTAGCCGGGCTAAACCTGTTCAGTTATTCACATTCCTTACTGATGATACTACGTCTTGGTGAAGTTTGGGTTGTCATAAAATTCACCAAATTGACAGCTACTCCATAGTAGGCAAATCTCTCCAGTCCTTGGTAGACTGGCATCAATATAGAAGAAAACAGAATCAAAATTTTATACAAGTTCAGAATTAGTTTATTTGTAATTACTAATTAGAAGCTGAAGATTAAACTTCAAATAATAAGAATATGGTAGTAATGCACCTTATTAAACCGAACATGTTACCTACAAGTTTTCAAGTGCATTTGAAAATAATTATAACTTGTTGGCGAGAAGCAAGAGTGTAATGATTATAAAAAGAAAGAAAGAGCAGGACAATAACATGATTTATGCTAGATACACAATTCCTGTTGCACCAATCGGCTCACACCCAGAAAGGCAAAGATGGGACTCACATGGTAGAGATCCACTTTTGCTTCTCTGTATTGAGTTTTTCCTTGTAGCATTCCATCATACAAAGACTTGAATCATAAATAAATTTCTAATAGTAATCTAAGTATCAAGAACAAAGCGGCAAGCTTTACATTTCCTAGTTTTAGATATTAAGTTTTATGTCTTTTTATTCTTAAGAGTATTGTTCATTAGTAGTTGGTGTCCAAAACTAATCTGGTATGGACAACTCCTTGTTTTAAGTGATCATGCTTCATAGTATGTATTTTTTAATATTTTGTCTACGAAATGCATACTTGGTATATATATCATTTTTGAGACCATGGAGAACAATTTTGTTAGCTTACCAATATATAAATGAGGGATGAAACAGAAAATGTCCAGAAGCAACCAATGTGAAAGTCTGCCATAAAAGCATCAAGTATTGGCATAAGCCACACTGATCCAGACAAGTCATTAACACTCTTAGATATATTAGGTAAATCAATTAACTGATAATATTCAAGTTCAATTACATGTGTCAACTTATAGTTGATTTCATGCACATAATTAGCTTGTAAGAATTTCTCTAATATATTGGATCTCCTGTTTTATTTAATTCCAACCAAAAGTTAGACCAAGCATATATTGGAGCAATAGTTCCCTAAAATTTTTAAAATATGAATTTTTTTTCCTGATTTTGATTTAACAAAATCATATCAAATCTTAAAAACTTAAAAATATTTTCATAATATTTTAAAAATTTTATACTTGCCTTCCAAAATTTTATCTTTAAATTTGCCTGATTCCAACATTATTATTTCACTCTGATCAACTTGAGAACCATGAGGGAAAACATATAAAACAAGATTAATGCTTATCAACAAGAAAGGCATAAGCTTTTCACTTCCAGTATTGGAGGCTAGCACTGGCCGTCGTTGAAGATCGACTGAACCATCTTTGGTGTAACCTCTGAGTTGTATGCTATATATTTTTCAAAAGCCAGAGTGCAAAATTAGTTGACAGTAAAACATGAAAGTAGAGCAATGTTAATTAGTGCATGTTGCTGAATTGGTTTTGGTGTAGATAATCTCTCATAATACCAAGACATGGAGCCAACAGCCCTAATTAATTATTGGTTAAAATTTATAGGAAAAACTACACTTTACTCATGTGGTATAGCCTTAGTCTATCTATGGTTTAGAGTATTGCAAACAAACAATCTATAATTTACACCATTAACATTTTATTTACCTATACTAATTTTCTATCTAAATCTAATAAATTTTATCACACATCTACTATTCCTAATTTCCTCTCTTGCCTAAATTTAAAACTTCAAAGAAAAATTTATCTTTAATTTTTTAAGGCTTTAGATTTAGACAAAAGAAAAAAATGGGGAATGATTTGGGTGTAATAAAGGTTAAATTAAAACTAATTAAGAAGCATATAATTAATATGTAATAAGATCTGTTAAATTTATACGGAAAAATTTCATTCTATAATTTCAACCTTATATTACTGATTTTCAGAGCAAATTTTCAAAACACTTGCAAACATTCCCTAGCATAATTTCAAAACATGTACATATTATATGTTGGGAAAAATAGATCTAAGTATATCAAATACGTCAATTGTTAGTATCAATTATGCACAATAGAAATTTAAATTTTTTTCCCAAAATCTAGATCATGTTGTTTGTATATTAATTCAAAAATAAGATAAAATTTAAAATAATAGTTTAAATTATACATTCTCAATAGTAATTCTTGAAATCCTCGACTTCCAAATCTGAATTTGAACTCTAAGCAATTTCACAAAGAAGCCCCAGGATCAACTCCTTTAGATTATGTCTCGAAAATTTCTTTGGATTGATCTCCAATACCAACGATGATCCCCATGAACCAAGTTGATTCAAAACTTCCACCAAATTCAGATAATTGATAGAGTAGGAAATATAACCACTTAGTGTAAAAGTTGTTAGCTCTCCAGGGAATCAATATTCTCTAAAGTAGGGTTGGGTGTTTGAATGCAAAAAAGAGATGAATGAGATCATTGAAAGAGAGTCGGTACACAATACATGTACTAAGGCTGAACAACAATTGTTTGTCTAAACGGTTTGGTTTCTTTCCTTCTTAAATACAAGAGTTTAAAGCATAAGTAAGAGTAGGAAAGCTTTATAAGTGGCACATAAACTAAGGCTACCTCTTGCTTGTGTTGTCCACTCAAGGTGGATAGGCTGCATATCTAGTGCAACCTTTTAGGCTCAAGGAGTCCACCCTCCTTAACCTAATACTTTCTCATTTATATCCAACAAGCCCAAACACTTTCTTATAAATATATACTCATAAACTTTCTTTTTATATTCATACTCTAATTATTCTAATTAACTTAAAATAATTTCTAAGTGAGGAATCATTCTTCTATTTTAGCTCACCTCTAATGTTAATATAAATGTTCTCTAACATTTAAATATTAAATATGAAAATGTACTACTATTTAATAATTATAATCTCTATTAAAATTATTAAATCATGATTAATCAATACTTTTAATTGCATTAGAACACTTAATTAATCATTTCAAATTTTCAAGATATTCATCAAATTCTACTCTTGAATTCATAACATTTTGCATTCTAATTTTCTTTTGACTTTGACTCAAAAGTGATTCTATTGTATATGACCTAATAGGTTTCCATACATACTGATAATGAATTTGTTTACAAGCTTCTACAAGTTGAATTGAATTAAACTCCTTTTAATTAAAACACAATTTCTCCAAATTGTTCAAATAAATTCATAGATCATGGTTGGTTTCTAGCAAAACATTATGACCACTTAAATGCTAAGAATAGATTATTTGGAAATCAGACCTTTCATAACAAGACGTCAGTGTGTAATTCAATCTCTTCATCTCTTGATATTTAAATTAGACTAAGGGTATGGTTCAAATGTTAACCCCATGAACGTCCAATCAATGGTGTATGTTTAACCATGTGCTATCTTACAATCATTCATACATAAAACTTTTTTTATATATCAATCAATATATAGGCCTATGATTTTGATCATAGCTTAAGTGTTAGAACATCTTTAGAATATTTTCCCCTTGTTACCAAACTCCTGTCAATGGAAAGGATTTTTATGGACTCAAATTGGTTTTCAGTTGATCAAGATAAAAAATGATGGAGACAAAGAGGAAGAATGACGAATGCACAATATTTTTAACGTGGTTCAGCCAAAACCAAGAGGCATTGGCCTTTACGTCCACAATAGCATTTTATTTATCTGAGCAAAGTTTTACAGAGTTTCAGTATAATTGTTTCAGCTTCTCTTACTGTGGTCTCCCTTCTCTTATTTATAGAGGATGAGAAGGTTACAAATGTAATTATACAGTTTATATTTCTATTACATCAAAATAAATGTACAATATAGCCTAAACTACTACAAGATGTCTTTTGAAGATTGCCAGTTGACTTCTGATATTTGCTTTCTGCAGGTGGGCCTGTGGTGTTGCTTCCTGTTGGCCGATGCCACACATTAAGTTTAAGAGGTTACTACTTCATTCATTAGCTGAGCAAGGTGCAATATTTGCAAACTGGGATTCTCGATTATTGCTAACCCTCGGTTAGCGAGTGATCTTCGCGAGCTTGCTTTTGGCAATGCAAGCTCACTCATAGTGAGTTACCGATTGTGTGAGCTGGGTTTTGTCCCTTAGAGAGCTGGGAATTCTATCTTATTTTTTGTCCACGTGAACATGATCTTAGCAAGCTTGGCTCTTTTCTCACTCAAACTTGGTCTGTTGCCAAACCATTGTTAGCTCATTTTGTAGAATCGAATATTATTCATAACATTAAGCCCCCAACTTTTAGCTTGCTTCGTGGGCTAGGAGTTGAATAGTTTTGCTAGCAAAGGGCCTTCTTTGTGGATTGCTGTGTAGTCAAAGTCTTCGATCAGCCTATCATTTCATCTGATCCAGGCCATATGTTAAGTTATACGTGTCTCACTGTCACAGAAGAGTTTGTTTCGTTTCTTTTCGAGGCAATCAATAAAGGTAGTTAGGAGTTTTTCTAGACTCTTTAGTGAGACCAGGCCGATCCATTATTTAAAGTGTGGGAAGTTCTTCTTCCTTTAACTAGTGAGTTGAACTGATGAGAGCTTTAAACAAGCCTCCCATACCTCTGGTAGTCCATTTTTTTAGAGAGACGTGCATGGTCTGTTACATAGGAAGCCTTTTCGAGCAATTCTGTTTCCCCCAAAATAAGGGAAGATCTTTCATAGATCTTGGATTATTTCCTCACGGTGATGCTATGGGGTTGAGCCTTTCCAGATGCTCTGGCTTACTTTCTTTGAATCTTCTATACTAGGTAGAGAGTTAGAAAAGAATTCTGAATCAATAAGGGCGGCAAGGGAAAGAGTTGAAGAACAAGTATGCCCATTGGTCCTTTTGCTAATTGGAGCTCTTCTCCAGAGCACCAATCTTTCTTCCAGAATGTAATAGCTGTAGGCTTCTTCCAATTTGTATTTTGGATCTTGCTATGTAAAGTCACCTCATTGAGGCTTTTTCATGAATGAATTTCTCCTTGTGTTTCTTGCATATTATGCTTCAAATATTCTGCATATCACAAATAATAATAATATGAACTTTAGCGAATCATAGTAAGACAAAATATTTAAGTGACCAATTGGTCATGCTTCCTAAACAATAAATCTGGGCGTCGAAGTGCCTTAAGCGATGACTAGTATATAAGTAAATCGCATGAGAGTTATGTTTAATAGAAAATCATATGCGAGCTACGAATGATAGGTCACTTGAGAGCTATAAATTTTTGGTCATATGAGAGCTATGAATGATAGGTCATATGAGAGCTACGAATTTTAGATCGCATCAGAGCTATGAATGATTGGGTCACATGAGATCTACAAGCACTTGATTGCATGCATACAGTACCTAAGAAAGTTAATCGTATGCATGATAAATTGTAGGCCGTGCACATGTGATGCCTAAGAAAGTTGGTCATATGTGTGCTCAAGGTAATATATATATGGTGCCTAAAAAATTTAGTCATCGATATGATTCATGATGTTAGGTGCACATGGTGCCTAAGAAAGTTAGTTATGTGCCTATCAAGTATAAGATCATAGGTATATGATGCCTGAGAAAGTTGATCATACGCATGGTGAGATCACATACATATGGTGCCTAAGAAAGTTAGTCATGTGCATGTTAGAAAATCATACACATATAGTGTCTAAGAAAGTTAGTCACATGCACAACGAAGTCATGTGTATATGGTGCCTAAGAAAGTTAGTCATATACATAATGAAGCAATGTACATATGGTGCCTAAAAAAATTAGTCATATGCACGGGTTGGAGGTCGCATGCATATTGTGCCTAAGAAAGTTAGTTGTATGTATGACAAGACCGTATGCACATAGTGCCTAAGAAAGTTAGTCATAAGCATAGCGATGTAACATGTATATAGTGCCTAAGAAAGTTGGTTATATACACATTTGATCAAATTAGGACAGTGCCATAAAGTTGGTCATTCTAATGTAATAGAGATTTAAATTCAAAACTCAAAAGGATACAGTTGTAAATTGAAATGGAAGAAGCTCGCATCTCAAGGGCAAACTTTTGAATTAACATTTGCTAAGAATTCATGCAAACTATATACATAAGAACTTGGACTATGTTTACATGCTTTATTATAGGACTAAAATATGGTTCTGACTATGATAGACTACTCTTGTTCAGGATCCCACTGAGGCTGAGAGGACTGTCATCCCGCAGGTTACAGCAAGTATTCTCTTAGATGGCCCCTCTTGATCAGATCTTCGATTGCATCTCAAAGGGCTCGACAATCAGAAGTGTTGTGCCTAGCTTTGTTATGCTAGGGACAAAACTTGTTTATGTTTCTATTCTCGCAAGGAGTCTTTAAAGGAGTGGAGGTCCCGAAGTCTTCTCTACCCCTTTCTGTTGTCAAAATCCTATCCGGAATGTCCGATAGGATACTATAATGATCATGGTGACTTGAAGGCTAAGGTCATTCGAATCTCACTTTCTTCGAAAGCTGGCTATTAGGGTCAGTCTTTTGACCTTCATCGTTTCTCTTCTTACTTTACTTAAAGCCTCTCTCCTTGTCCCTCTAATTCTCTGAACCAAAGGTCTCTTCCTATCTGATTTGTTTGGCAGCTTGATTGTAATACTCACCCTAGTTCACCACTGGGGACTTGTATATGCTTTTGTACAATTTGCCATCCTTACAAAGTCCTACCGAGATTGCTATTAGGATGCTCTCGTCAGATGGGCTCTCAATGTTATCGATCTCACACCTGAATTAGGTGATATAATCTTTCAACAACTCATGCTTATGCTAGAAGATTGTAGCGAGATGAGAGGAGGGTGCGAACTGCCTCTTCAATGCCCTATATTGGTTGAGGAATTTTTCCTGCATTCCTCCTAGTTGCTAATGTTGTAGTTTGGGAGGCTCTTAAACTTTGTTCAAGGTGTGTCTCCCAATATGGCTAGGAAAATGCAACATTTAATCAGAGGGTTACTTGTTCAGAGATCCATTTAGATGTTGAACATATTCAGGTGGTTGTGTGGATCGTTATCCCCATTATACAATGGGATTGAAGGAATTTTAAGCTTCTGAGGGAGGGGCTCCATCTCAATTTCCTTGGAGAAAGGAGCTTCATTTTCTAAATGACTTCGATCATCTCGAGCTTGAGGGCATGCCTCTAATTACTTCACCCTCTGAAGTAACTCTTCTACCAATGAAGTCAATGCTCCAGATTGCTGACTAGAGGCCTGATAGCTCTTATCTTCCTAACCATACGGGCGGCAACCAGAAGTGTGCTCTTGATTAGCTCTATTCGAACTTATAGTTTACTACTTCTAGTGAATGTTCTCAAGTACGGAGGCCTTGGTTTGCCTATGCAAACCCTTAGCTTGCGCTTGAGCCAGCATTTGTAATGCCTTTGCCATTTTTCTCACTAAACCTTTTAGCATTTCCTGGCATTGGTGCCATATTTGCACTCTGTTGGTTTTAGGGACAATAATGGTAGGTTGGCGGGGAGCCAAGAGGAGTGAACCATAAGTGGCCCTGGCAGTGGAAGAACTTGTTGTATGACCCTCAAGCTAATTATATGCAACATCTGACTTCCTGATGGCTGTTACAGCTAAACAGAGAATGAATGGAAATATAAAAAATTAACCAAAACTCAGATGAGTCCCCACAGATGGCACCAAAATATTAACAATGAAATCTGGATCTGGGCCAAACTCTAGTCAATGAGAAGGATTATTATAGACTTAAAATAGTTTTCGATTGATCAGGATAAAAAATGATGGAGACAAAGAGAAATAATGATGAATGCATAATATTTTTAATGTGGTTAAGCTAAAACCAGGTAGCACTGGCCCCTACATCCACGGTAGCATTTTATTTATCTAAGAAAAGTTTTTCAGAGTTTTTGTATAGCTGTTTCAGCTTCTCTTACAGTGGTCTGCCTCCTCTTATTTATAGGGGATGAGGAGGTTACAAATGTAATTACACAGTTTGTATTTCTATTACATCAAAATAAATGTACAAGATAGCCTAAACTATTGCAAGATGTCTTTTACAGACTGCTGGTTGACTTTTGATGTTTGCTTTTTGCAGGTAGGCCTATGGTATTGCTTTCTATCGGTCGATCCCATGCACTAAGTCTAAGAGGTTGCTGCTTCGCTGGTTAGTTGAGCAAGGTGTAATATTTGAAAGTTGGGATTCCCGATCAGTGAGGATGATTTTCGTGAGCTCACTTTTGGCAATACGAGCTCACTCATAGCTAGCTACCGACTGTGTAAGCCGGGTCTTGTCCCTTAACGAGTTGGGACTTTTGTCCTATTTTTTGTCCATAAGGACAATGGTCTTAGCAAGCTTGGCTCTTTTCTCACTTGGACTTAGTCTATTATCGGGCGATTGTCAGCCCATTTCATAGAACTGAATACTACTCATAACATTACCTTCATATACTTTTTAGTGTATCCAAAATTATTCATATATACTCTTTTAAGAGTACAAGTATAGAATAAAATCAAAGTACATTGTGTTGGTTTTAATCTAAGGATCACTTATACCATCTTTCATATAAAAAGTCCATTAGCACTTGGTAACAATCTATATAGTTTCTTAAGGTGCGTCAATTCGGCCATATATTCACTAACATATAGCCATATGTTTGTCTGAATATCTCTATATTAAATAGTATATGAGATCACTGCATTCTTCCAAAGAATATAACATAAAATATGTTGGTTTACTCACGAATAATTAGTATCTTGTTTTCTCAACTATTTCATAACCAGAGATATTTAAAAATTATAACTATATGTACAAATTATCTCATAATCATAATCTCTATTGTAATTTATTTGTACACAATTACAATTTTAAGGACTTTATCACTCTTAGATCCCACAAACAAATATTTATTAATCTTAGATCCCAACTTGTCTGTGATGATTCATTTCACATAAGTAGAATATCCTAAAATCTTCATGTGAGAAAGATTTGGTTTTCTCCCAAACCATAGCTTGTATGGTGACTTATCAATAGACTTTGAAAGGATATATGCAATAGTTTCCAAACTATAGCTATAGAAAGATATAGGTAAAGTTGCAAAGCTCATCATGGAATGTATTATGTCAAACAAAGTACGATTTTTCCTTTTTGAAATATCATTTATTTGTGGTGTTATAGGTGGAATCCATTATGAAAGAATCCGAAACCATTTTAAATAATCCATAAATTCCTAGTTTAAGTATTCTTCTTCTGAATCTGATCTAAGTGTCTTGATACTTGTCCAATTTATTTTTCTACTTTAGATTTGAATTCTTTAAACTTTTCAAAGGCTTTAGACTTGTATTTCATTAAATAAATGTACTTATACCAAGAGTAATCATTGGTAAAGGTAATGAAGTAGGAAAATGCTCCCCTGACTAAAGTAGTTATTGTACCATATACAGCACTATGTATCAAATCTAACACTTCTTTGGCACATTCACCCTTTCTAATAATAGGTTTCTTAGTTGTTTTGCCAATGAGATATGATTCACAAGTTTCAAATGATTCATAATCAAAGGATCCAAATATCCATGTTTATGTAACTTTGTAATTCTAATTTCATTAACATAATCAAGTCTAAAATGCCAAAGATAGAATGAATTTATGGATTCATTAAACTTTGGTTTCTTATCTGTGATTGTTAAGATTTCTTGTCTTAGTTCTAAAACATACAATCCATTAATAAATTTTCCATTATCGTAAAATATGTTACCATGTGAAAAAGAATAATTTTTATTCTTAAAGATAAAAGCAAATCCCTCTTGGTTTAAATTAGAAATCGAAATAATATTCTTAGAAAATTTAGAAACATAATAGCAATTATTAAGTTCTAGAATCAAGCCCATAATCAATTCTAAAAGGTAGGCTCCTATGCTAACAGTAATAACTATTACTCTATTCCCAATATGTAGGTCCATTTCACCTTTTGGCAGTTTTCTATTGTTTCTTTGTCTTTGTACATTATTACAAATGTGTGAGCCATAATCAATATCTAATACCCGAGAATTAGCAAAACAATAAAATGAGTTTATCTCAATCACAAAAATACCTAAAGTAAAAGCTTTTCCTAGCTTCTTTTGTTTCATAATCTCAAGATCAACTTTATAATTTCACTTTTAATGGCCTTTTGCTCCGTAATGATAGCAAATGCCTTTGTAAGCATTCTCTTTCTTTTTTTTGTATGTTTCCTTTAGGTTTTTCAACCTTAGCCTATGCCTAAAACTCTTATTGGGCTTCTTCTACCTTCCCTTTTTGAGCTTAGAAAAAGTATTGACTATTAATATAAGATGTTCCTTCTTAAAGGCCAATTTATTAGTTTTAAGCATGTTGAGTAACTTTGCTAGAGAGACCTCTATCTTAGTCATGAAGAAATTCATGACAAACTGTCCAAATGACTTAGGAAGGGAATGTAGTATAATGTTCACTGCATGATTATTGTCAATTAAATGGTTGAGTTAGACCAATCTCTTTATTAGCTTGATCATCTTTAATACATGAGTTGTAATAGATGATCCCTCAATCATTTTACAGTTGAATAGTTCCCAAGATACTTAGTATCTCTTAATATGAGCATACTCTTTATATAACTCAGATAAATGTAGAATCATCTCAAATGGTGTCATATTCTCATGCTATTTCTGAAGCTCAATAGATATTGAAACCAACATCCACTTGCTACTTATTTAATGTCTTCCTTATGTTTCAAGTAAGCATCAAAATTAAAACTTACAGACTCACTTGAACTTTCAAATGGAGGTATAGAGGGGTCCTTTTTAAGTATGTAGCTTATCTTTTCTTGTTTGAGGACAATCTTTAAGTTTTGTGCCAAGTCCAAGTAATTTTGACAAGTAAGCTTATTATTAACCAAAATACTTCTTAATGAGATATTATTCACCATTTAAGCAACCTTCAATAAGAATAGAGCTGATTAATATTTAAGCATTAATTTTATTTTATATGGACTTTAATAAAATTAACTCCTACCATTTTCTTCAATTCTAATGACCTTCTATCTTATAATCAAATTATCACATTGGATGATAATCGTAATGGGTTAGGATTGTAGTGTAATTTACTTGAACTTGACAAAGGCCAAGGAATCCAAATAAATTAGACTAGGTACATAACTCTTTGTCAATTACATCTCCATGTAACTCCTAATCATTAGGTCAACAACTCTTTATCATTTACATTCAAAGTGAAACCTAATTTCACCCAAATATTGTATAGCCAACCAACGATGGCCATTCCAAACTATACATATTTACTAAGTTAAAACCATCAAATAATAATATCATACACATTCAAATAATGATAACATAAAAAATGTAGCGTAAACTTAAGGGAGGCCAACAAATTATCATGAAATTGATCTCTGATTACCATTATTTTGATGGGTAGTGATGAGCCATGTCTTAACATGCAACTTAAATTAGTGAGGAATTTTTTAATTAGTCTAGGGTTTAACTATTAAAGGTCTCACACCCTAGTCTATGTTATACATACATCACATTTATATTATATATATATATATAAATCTTAGGCATGCATACATTTATTAGTCTATGTCATACATAGATCACCATTTATGTCATGCATATAAATCATATGGATGTATAACATATATAAGATGATTATGAATCATTTAAATTATTCCTTTTAGCCATAAAAGGGAAGAAATTTCATGTGATACACCTTTTGCCACGTATCTCACTTGGGCACCTCCTTCTTCTTTCAGAAGAAAACAAAATTCCTTAATTTCTATCCTATGTAACTAACTACATCTTATAAGAGAAAAGTTGAGTTACATTTAAGAGGAGTAAGATGAAAAGAGAATTTTACATGTAGACATAGAGAGAAAGGCAAGACAAGCAGACCCTATTTAATACAAATATCCAAAAATAGATTATACATTATATTAATAAAAACCTTGATTTACAATTATCCTTCATTGGATTCAAGTATATATGACGCATATAAGACAGGAAAGCATAGGATATTAAATATTTGATTCGAATTATGGTCATCCATGCCTCATGTTATTTGATTTACATTTGATTAAAGAAGTTAACTAATTTAATTTCATCTTCAAATATCACAATCAATCTAGGTTGGAAAATAATAATTATTAATTCCAAAATCAATCATGTGTCAATTCCATGTTACTTTTCAAAACTTGGTACCAAGTAAGTGCTTAAAAGAAAGTTTCCAAAACTATTTCAAATCAATTAGTGTTGATTATTAAAATAAAAGGAAGGTTTCCAAAATTATTTTCAATCAATTTGCAATCATATTCAAATTAATTTTAAAGTTAAGGAAAGTTTTTATAACCACATGAACACAATTTAGGCAAGTTTTTCAAAACAGATTGTGATTGCAATTAATTTCCTAATTGTGTTGGTGTGATTAAATTATAGAATTGATTGATTGCCATCATGGTTAATCATTATCATTAGAAACTTGTTTATCCTCCATCAAATGGCTGGCAGGTTTGGCCAACTAGCTAGTCAATCAACCACCATACATGATGTGCTAGCTAGTTGTGTAACTCCTTGCTCGACTAGCTAGTTGGTTAGTTCATCTTTGATATATTTTTCATTCAAAAATGTAGATCCAATCGTATTAGTTTGTGAAAATAATTTTATGCAAAAAAAAAAAATTATGCACTGTAAAAAAATTCTATACCTTAAATAAAAACTTTGATCTTATGAAATCAAGTTACAACATGCATATAATCTCTATTTTTACCATAATAATTAAACTATTAATCTTGAATTAATCGATAATAACATGGGCTTTGATACCACTGTCAGGAAAAATAGATCTAAGTATATCAAATATGTTGATCATTAGCATCAAGTATGTGCAGTAAAAATTTAAATTTTTTCCCAAAATCTAGATCATATTGTTTGCATACTAATTCAAAAGTAAGATAAAATTTAAATTATACTTCTCAAGAGTAGTTCTCGAAATCCACAGTTTCTAAATCTAAATTTGAACTCTAAGCAATTCCATGAATAAGCCCTATAATTAACTCCTCCGGATTGTGTTCTCACTCCAAGAAAAACAAGAATATTCCTAATGGATATTCCAACGGATTAGAATTCATTAGAATATTCCAATGGATATTCCTACAGAAGGTGATTTATGAGACATTCCAATGGATGGCTGTTCCGTTGGAATAGTCCATACGAAATTCCGTTGGAGAAAACCTTCCAACGGACATTCCAATAGACATGCTTGTTGGAATGGTCAAAAATCAAAACGCTCCATTTTTAATTTTTTTTTTCAGAAAAATGTATTTCCAACGAACATTCTAACGGACTCTTTTGTTGGAATAAAAAAATTTGAAACCACAATCTCTACCAACTATTAGGTTTAAAATTTAATTCCTATGAAATTAGGTTTAAAAATTACACAAGCATACAACCATGATTTAGTTAATTATATCAATGTGCAGGACATGACCATCTTTGCTAACTATTCTCCATGAATACCTTCATTTGCAGAAACCCAATCAATCTTTGCCTTCAATCATCGTCATTACTTACTTATGTCCCTTCACTTTCTGATAAAAATTGCAAATTTATTCCTTTATCCTGGAGAAAATGTACTCTTGGCTTAAAATCTCTCAGATTTTGTTCCTTTCGAGCTTCATGTGCTTCCAGCTCAACTGCTTATGGTGGTTAGGATGATGTGGCAATTATTGAAGGCTTAGATGGATCCGGTGAGTTAAACACATTTCATAATTTCCTTGTCTCCATAGGAGTTTATGATGGTAAAAACGTTTTTATGCTCCTGGTTGGGTTGGTGTGTGCAATGGCAATTACTAGGGTTAAGGTTTCTTCCATTGTTTTACTTCCAGCTTCTGTTCTAGGTTTTTCTGTTGGTTTCACAGTAGGGTTCTTACAAAATAGAACTTTCAGTGATGTGAAAGTGAATGGTAGTAAGATGAAGTCAAAGGAGGTAAATTTTAAATTTTCTGGTGAGAAATTGAGGAATTTGGCAGAATTTCTTGATGAACTTAATCTGAAAGTTAATAACTTGAAGAATGATGTGCAAATTGCAATCGTTAATAATGAAATTAAAGTTAGTGACTTAGATGGTTATGTTGAAATCGCAGATTCTATTAAACTATCAGCACTGAATGCTAGGAATATTGTTAGGACCTTAATTAATAATGAGGAAAACTCTAGTTCTGTTATAGTTGAGAATAATAAGACAGCTAGAAGAAAGAAAGAAGTTGGAGAAACTGAGTATCAAATGCTATAATCTCTTGGTAGTTTGCTTGGAGAAAATTTGGTTAGCTCCAATTCCACTAAAGTTAGAGAAAATGTTAAGCATGAAACACTGGAGAAACCATTTGAGCAAACTCGAGGAAATAGTAGTACCCCTCCAGTCGAAGGTAGGGCTTTAAATCCTATTAATGATTCTAGAGCAATTGGCAATCTAAGTTCTTCTCTAGATTCATCAAGTAATTCTATGTTGGATTTGGATGGGAATAGGAGGATAAAATCTAATTTTGAGAATGAAATATTTGGACTAAGAGATAGGAGCAAAAGAAGTAAGAGATCTCTTAATGAGGAAGAGTATGTTTATGGGAACAATAGATTGCGGTTCACAAATAATTAAAGCTTCTCTTCAAAGAAGGGATCTAATAGAAAAATGGACACATGGGAATCCTATGACAAACTGATGGATTCAAAAAACTTTAATGTGAGAGTTAAACACATGGAAAGTGAATTTTTTTTTTGTTCATGAGCAGATGTTCAACAGAGCTCATGAAACTTACAGGTCTTCTCAAGACAAGAGTGAAAATAAGTCTTACGAGTCTCATTTTGGAGAAGATAGGGTGGACTATAATAATCAGGATCTTGTTAATGACTATTCTGGACATAAGAATGAATCAAAATTCTCTTCCTCCCCAAATATTTCAGATGATATAGTGTTTGATAGATATCTTCCTGAGGCAACAGACCATCTAAAACAAGCTAAAGATCATTTGAAGGGTAGCAGGGGCGGACACAGGTTTCCCAGCCAGGGGGCCTGGGCTTGTGCTAGTGGGACTGGGCCTGTTTTTCAAAATAGGAAAATTTGTAATTTAACCCCTAAATTTTCTACTTTCTTTCACTAGGGCCTAATTTTAAAGAATCTTTTCAATTTAGTCCGTATTAAATTTTCAATTTAGTCCTTCTGTTACATTTTTATTTTTATTTTTTTCAAAATTCAGTGGGGGTTTCAACCCCCACTTATCCCCACATAGGTCCGCCACTGAAGGGTAGGCATGATGAAAAGTAGGCAGAAATTTTGTTGTACAAGTTTGCCAACTTGCTCTCAAAGGCAGAGGACTTAAAGCCCATGAGTTTGTTAGTTGTGGGTCAATTGGGAAATACTTATCTTCTTCATGGAAAATTGAAGTTAAAGATTAGTCGTGAATTAAGAACTCTTCTTTCAAGAGGCATCCCATCATCATCTGGCAGACATAGTAGAATACTGAAGGGATTGTGTAATAAAATCACAAATACAGAAGAAGTTAAACCATTGCTTGTTGATGTATGTGAGGAGTGTGAAGAACTACTTGTGGAGGTAGGCAGAAAATATAGGCTGGCATTGTCAATTGATGGGAATAATGTGAGAGCCCTATATAATTGGGGTCTTGCTCTCTCTTTTTGAGGGCAATTAATAGCTGATATTGGTTCGGTATGCTTTATTATCGATATAATTTACTCTTAGTTTTTTTTATTAAATAATCTATGATGAAATATTTTTCATGAGAATGCTTATTTGTTTTACTTATATTTGGATGCAGTAGTTTCTGAACAACTATCAAGTGGTAAATTTGGGTCTAAAAACTAGCAAGTAGAATTTTCCAATCTGATGAAGATTCTATTGTTGTGTTGTTTGTGTGATATAAATTCTTTTGCCAATTTCAAATTCATCATCTTTGTTTTATATTTTGTTTCTAAATTTAAAATTTGACATATTTCTCTAATATCTCAGGTTGCAGCTTTTGAAGCTGACAAAGTGTTCTTGGCAGTAATTAACAAATTTGATGCTATAATGTCTAAAGGCAATGTTTATCCACCTGATGGTAATATGTCTAGGTCCTTGAAATTGTCCTTTGTGATTCCCATATGAGCTATAACTAGATGACAATTTTGTGATTGATTGTGTGTCAAGTATATGGCCTCCATTGATGACGATGAGGAGCAATTGGCATATAACACTTACGATGCCTTAAGGGATGAGTGATTTAAATCTTTTACATTATTACATTTAGGATTTTCTCTCATATTAGATATTACTTGTTGTTACTATTGACATTATTACATTTAGATTTTTTATATTATTT
>JANHAO010004429.1:0-24234 GCA_026873985.1 Saraca asoca | reverse complement strand
AGTTGCTTAATAAGCAACTGCATCTTAAGAAAAAAGTGGGTCCAGTTGTGAGATAAGTTAAAAGAAGTGAGATAAATTATGGGATTCATTTAAGAAACTTGATAGAGTTGCATCATTGTGGAATAAAATTATTTGAGCTGCTTAAAAGAGTGTAAAATGATATAATAGTGTGTGATCTAATAAAAAATTAATAAACAAAGATTAAGAAACTCTTGTAAGCTCTTCCCACTGCTGATAATCTTACAAGCACAATATAGGAATGAGAGATCTCTTTCTACCCCAATACTAATGGGCATGAAACTGTCAGCGGATAGGAAAATTTTAGGAAGTAATAAATTAAATTTATAATTAAATATGTTTTGAATGCACATACTAAATGCTTTAAAGCTTATAATTACGGCTAGCCATCTAGGCATAAGTCTCTCCTAACTACATATATATATCACAAAAACTTGGAGAACATGGATGGATGTATTTATATTTATAATACGAAGTTCGTTGTTTTAAAAAGAATCACTAAAAATATCATTAATTTGAAACCAAACCACCTTTGATGGTTGGATTAATATTCAAATAAAATTTTGCATATGCAAATGGGTAAATTAAATTATTGTTGATAATTATCTGTTGATTTTCATATAGTTAATATTTGTGTTTGCTGTAATTTTTTCTTAACAAATTTCATAATAATTGTAATCTTGTGTAAAAAATATATAAAAGGTTGCAAGTCTATCAATTATGTTTTATTTAATAAAATTTTTGAATTTTTTTATGAAAAATTATAACCTTCTTTGAAAAATTAGCAAAATTATAAAACTTTTTTCTTATTTCTTACAAATAAAAAATAAAAAAAAATACAGCGTGTCTTTTAAAAATATTTGCCATGCCCGTATCCATAAAATTTTATTAGTTTCACCAAAACGAAAATACCAAAATTTTACCTATATACAATTAGTTTGATTAAAAATTTTGATCTTTATATACATATTTATTATATTTACACTCCTTAAATGTGGACATATCAAATTAGAATATTGTTTTTATATAAGAGTAAGAAAAGTAAATTATAGTCATAAATTTTTTCTATTGATGATTAGAATTAAAATATAAAATTATATAGTTCTTTTATATAATTATGTAACTTTTAGTTATATTTTAATCATGACCATCAATACAAGACTTGATAATGATCACAATTCACTTATTTCAATCTCACATAAAAGTAGTGTTACCCTTAAATACAATGATTTTATTTTAGTATTTATAGTATATAAATTGAACCAAATTGTATCCCCATCACCTTTGTAAAATTGAAATCTGTAAAACTTAGTTGGTACACACAGAATTGCAGTGAAACTTTAAATTAACAATAATTGAAAAAAAAATTAAAGTGAATCGTGTGATGTTGATGATCAAATAAAAGATGCTTTCATGCATTAAGTCACATAATTTACAAATATTTTATCTTTTAAAGTGAGTTACATTAATTTGTCACTTTGACATCCCATTAAAGCTACATGTACTAATTTAAAATGTATGTTTTTAATATTACAAAAGTTACTAATTTGAATATGATTCAATTTAATAAAAAATTATTGGAATAGAATATTTAATTAGGAGAAATCAAATATAATCCATTTATATATTAAGGAAATCACAAATATAATTAAACTTATAAATTTTAATTTCATATGTATTGTGGTATTTTACCTATATTTCACTAAAGAAGGAAAAATATTCATCTATATCCCATATACTACATGACATTATTTGAAATATTTTTAAATATTAAACCAGATAGTTTTAGGTTGTTAGTGAATTTTTTTTTAAAATTTGATTATTTATTAATAAATATGTCAAATAACTAACAGGCTAATGCATTATAAAAGTAAATAAGAATTTGACATCAAGCATTGTTTTATTTAAGAGAAGTTAACTTCCAACTATAATACATATTCTTATTTTTTCTATTAAATAAAAATTAATTATTTTTTATTTTTTTAATATTTTAAATTTTAAATTTAAAATTTTAATACATACTAATATTATAAAATTAGTAAATAAATGATAAAATTAATAATTGACATTTATTAGCAAATAAAACATGTCTTACATTTATATTTTTTGAAAAAAAAATAGATGTTTTGTTGAAAAATAAGGATGAAAAGGTTGGTAACCAATTGAAGTTTGGACACGTGTAGGATTCTCTCCATTTGTCCACCTTAGACCAATGAGATGATGACATTGCAGTGAGTCAAATACTTCGATTTCATCCTAACTTTTACCTTGTATCGAAAAACACGATCTAAACGAAAGGCGCTTCTATCTTGCTAGACGTCTTGTTTGCTGCCTAGCTCCAGGCTCCAACAGAATCAATCAATCTGGGTTTGAAATTAACTTCAGTTGCATAGGGTTTCTTGTTATTCTGCTTGTTTGCCTTCAAATTAACAGTAGAAACTCAATGCTATGCATGTACTTCTGGAGCTTCGAAGCCTAGGGTTTGTTGTTTCTGCTGCAAATTCTTTGTAAGCCTCCTTCTAGTCTTTAATTTGTGAAGGTCCTGTTGAAAATTGTGTAAATTTCTCAAAAGGTTGGCTTTTATTTACATCCTTCCCAGCTCCAGCTCCGGTGCAATACTTTCAGCAGCTAGGGTTTGAAAATCAGTTTTCAGTCTCAGCTTTCCAAAGGGAAATTTTGTCTAGCACTGTTTTGTTGTTGTCCTTCTCTAGTCTTCTATTTGGGACGCGGTGTTTAGCTTCGATTCAAATTTAGGGGCTTTGATTTGAATGTGAAATAGAAAAATAAATGTGTCACTAAAGTGACGAGGAGGAAGATATGTTTTATTCCCAGTTTATATTGGCTAAAAAAGGGCCGCTTGGGACAATATGGATAGCAGCCCATTTAGAGAGAAAGCTCCGCAAGAATCAAGTGGCAGACACTGACATTGGCGTCTCTGTGGGTCAGTTTAACTCTATTGTTTTTTAGCCGTTTGTTTGTTTCAATGTATTTGTTTTGCTTAGGAGGATGCCGGTTTATAATGCTGGAAATGCTCTCTCTCTCTTTCTTACGATGCAGTGATTTCTCTGTTTTTATTATTTATTGGCAAGCGACCTTTAAGCTTGTCAGTTTTATGGGCATGGATTGCCAATGGTATTTATTAATGCCCAGTTCCATTGATGGTTCACTTGGGGGCTAATTGTCTCATTATATTGCATCTTGTGGAAGATTTTAAATTTGTTTTTATGTGTGTAGTTCTCAAGGTCAGTGACCAATTAGTTAAGTACCTGTAACTTAGCGACGGACTATTTCAGGCCAAAGGGAAATCTTTGTATTTACTCAAATTTTGTTTCAGTCCATATGGTTGGAGACAAATGTCTATAGAGATGGAAATGAAAGTAGCATAGCAAGCCATATATGTTGTTAATGATAGTGTTGCATGCTTGTTGTCAAATTTTGATGATATTTAATTGTCTCTGGAAATTTATGTTTCTACTTTTTATGAGCAGATTCAATTCTTTTTCCTGAAGTACCAATTGCACTCCGTTTGTCCAGTCATCTTCTGCTTGGCGTGGTGAGGATATATTCTAGGAAGGTGAATTACCTTTTTGATGATTGCAGTGAAGCTTTGCTTAAGATAAAGCAAGCTTTTCGCTCCACCGCAGTTGATTTGCCACCAGAAGAGTCCACTGCGCCTTACCATTCCATAACCTTACCAGAGACTTTTGATCTTGATGATTTTGAACTGCCAGACAATGACATATTTCAAGGGTTTGTTTCAAAATACTTGATTATATCCATAATTGAAGCTGTCACTTTTGTTTTGGCTGTTGTAATTATTGCAACAACATTTCTGATACAATTGAGCTGGCTTTATCAAATTTAATTTGTTTGTTTTCTTTGAAAGTATTTGCCGATGATTTCCCCATATCTTATATATATTAGGTTTTTCGTTGGCATTTACAGATGTTTGACCAGAGAAATGTCTGGCGAACATTGTCTTCCTTTTTAAGTTGCAGATCCTTTTACATTGAATTTGGTGTTTTTCATGTTATTTCATGTATCAAGGTACATGCAGAAGGTCTATCTTTTATTTTATTAAAATGGAGCATATTTTATAAAATTGCAGTAATTATGTGGATCACCATGTCAGTGCAAGGGAGCAGATTACACTACAAGATACCATGGAGGGTGTGGTTTATGCTACTTCGCAGTTTGGATTGGACGGTTAGTATTCCCCCTTCCCCTTTGTTTTTGTTTCTGTTGTTGATTTCAATCATCCACTAACAAAATCTGTGCTATGTAATATTCAAATTTAAACACATGGTTTTCAGAGCGATTTGGTGATGGAGATGCTTCTCAGATTGGTTTTGATCTTGATGAGGTAATTTATTTTCTTCTCTCATGGATCTTATGGCTATAGGGTCCCATCACACTGATTTGGATGTTAGAATTTTAATGCTCATTAGTTGGAACTGAGGGAGCACAGATATTCCACTTTTACTGGCAAGGTATTTGTGTGATATCTGTGTGTCTTTTTTGATAGAGGTATTTTTGTCATCTGACATTTTCTAGCCTCCAATTAGCTAAACTGAAAATGACACTAGAGAAAGAAGGATGAAATGATATTTTCTTTCCCCTGAAAATGACACTAGAATTGGGTTATTAACAATAGAGATAAAGGAATTTTGATTTACTTCCAGATCTTCTGGGAAGTGTAAAGTCAAAAGGAAGGTTAGGTTTATATCTCATGTGGTAGTTATTATCTAATTTATCTTAAACAATTCAAGTATACTGTGGTAGGCTGTTATTTTTTCAATTTGCATTAAAAAGGGTTTATCTGTGTGTGGATTAAAGACAGAAAAGGTTTCAAAGGGTAGAAAATGTGGTGTCCTCTTGATTTTAGTAGCTAAAATCAAATTTGTTAACAACAATACCATCTCTGTTAATTAAACCGCATGGAGAGTCATGTGGTGAATGCTGAACATAAAAAGGAAGGCATAAGGGCAATCCTATCATTCTTCCTGGAATTTTAGATTTCTGAATACTCCCAAAAAAAATAGTGTAGGACCTATTTTTAACTTGAATTGTTTAAAAACAGGATCTGTTACTGGACAAGGCTGCCACTGTGGAGCGTGATGGTATAATAGAGTAAGTTCTTAAATACTATCGTTGTCTTTCTTTATCCTTCATCATAATCATGGACAAGATAAATTTATCAACATGATTTACTGGGCGCACCATTAATTTCCTGGCATAACTTATGTACCTATCATGGTTGCAGCGCTAATCTTCAAGCTTCTCCACTATTAGAGGGGCCTCAGCAACGTGAAGAAATGAAGGCAGAGGCAATTGAAATTGAAGATGAGATGCAAGTGGAATACGGGGGAAGTAAGGTTAGTTTTGATATTTCAGAATACTGCTTGCCTTTCTACGAGTGCTTATGGTCTGTTATTTGTTCTATCTGTGTTTTTCCCCCCCATCTTAGTGCTGGATGGGGATGTCAGTGCTTTTTTATGCTCATGTAACTTCTTTGAGATTTGAATAATAAATTGACCCATTCTGAACAGATTGGTGGCTTACCCTCTGCTACTGATGTGAGTGAATATCCTCAAGGTCCATCCACTCCTGGACTAGAAGAGCCAAACTTGTTCGGTGATCAGGTGGCTCAGGTCTTTGGTGAAGCAGAATTACAACTAATGAAGAGTCCAGAGAATGTTTCCATGACTGACCATGGGGAGAAAGATGCAATTGATTGCACTTTGCAGAGCAATGCGAAGCAAGACAATGCTGTATGCTCTCATCATGACGAAAAAGCCTGCCCTTCAGTTGGTTTGCATAGCAAAAGAGGGCAACAGGAGCATTCAGCAGGCATAACTATGAGTGAGGATCATGAGAATTTGGAAGCAAATAATCACTCTTCAACCCCATCGCTGTTGATGGTTTCCTCTAGCGACAAGAAATTGGTACCGGAATGTACAGATGGGACAATTGGTGCTTCTGATATAACTGAAAAGGTTAAAGACCTACATGATGGGCTTGCAATGAACAATGAACCAATTCTGGCTCCTCCTGATCAAACTGGCATGAAGTGTGCCCATTCTGGAGATAGAGTAAATGAAACTCTTGGTTGTTCTCATATTACATCTGATTTGGAGGTCCCCACTTGTAAACTCTTGTCTAACTCAGATGGTTCTCAGGGGCCTGAATCAGAAGGTCATTTGGAGGATGAACACACATCATTGAAGCATAAAATTGCGATGGATGTTGAGATTGCTAGTAGTGAAGGGGAATGCCGTCCGTTTGATGATGCTAAAATATCAGGTGCTGTACGTCCTCTAGAATCATGTGGGAAACATGAAGTTGTTGACGCAGAGGCCCAGGCCTCACAACTAAAGGAAGTAGAGGCAATGAACCATGTTGCTCATGAACCCATGCCATCTGTTGGATCACATCTCCACCCCTGCACCTCCTGTTTGAGCCAACCTGATGTCTTATCTGTTGAAGGTAATGATATTCTGGATAAACTTTGCATAGAATTATGTTAATGTGATCTTTCGTTTCTTGTCTCTCTCTTCCTTACTCCTTTTCTGGACTGTGGGGTGAATAGGTACATCAGAGTGAGTTCTGTTATTATAATGTGGTTTTCAATTCTTTATTGTGCTGTTCCAATTGTTTAGATATATTGGCAACCATTTGATCAAAACATTGTGTTGGCTTATACATGCTAACTCAGCGACTTAATTTCTTGCTAAGTTCCATTTTCCCTCCTTTGTTGCATACTCCATTTAAATTCCTATTTTTTTTCATGTGTGAAAATTAAAATAACCATATCTGTCAATTTTTTCATGTGTGAAAATTAAATTATCCATACTGTCAATTTTTTCATGTGTGAAAATTAAATTAACTGTATGTTGGGTAGTTCTTATTTGTCCTTAAGAGGTTGTGTCACTAATGTGCATGATAAATCTGTCTGACTGGTAGTTACAACTTATGGCAATCCATTTAACTGGTGATCAGTTCTTTTACCAGATGAACAGTGTCATATGCCACATGTTTCCGATCCTGTTGTAGATGATCATATAACAGGTGAACATATAGATCCAGCTGTACGTGAAGAAGTTCTGCCTGGTTCAAAGAAATTAGATGAGCCACTTGGAGATCAGTTCTCAACTGATGATATATTGGAAAGTATAAATAGTTCTGCTGTTTTGGGCATGCCAGCCCCTGAAAGAATGCTTTCTGTAGCGTATCAACCTGATGGTGAACCAAATGATTTGCTGATTGAGTCTACACCCAACAATCAGGGTATAACCGGAGGCAATATAGTTGATGCTGGGGTAAAAAGCACCTCTGGTAAAAAGCGTACCTTTGCAGAAAGTACTGTGACAGTGCCGACTGTGGATTTGGTTGAATCATATATGGGGACTCAATCCAAGAGAACTGCCGAGTTCATTCCTGATGATGATGATTTATTATCTTCTATATTAGGTATCATATTGCCCCCTAATGTTTTATTAGTTTTTTTTTCCTTTACATATTTCTTCTTCCACAGCCATACGATTGTTGCTGAAATGAATTTGTTTCTGCTCTAGTTGGGAGGAAGTCATCAATTTTGAAACTGAAACCCACACCAGCAGCCCCTGAAATAACATCAGTCAAACGTCTGCGTTCTGCTGCACGCACTAGTGCTTCAAAAAGGAAGGTGCTTATGGATGATACAATGGTCTTGCATGGCGAGTATGTTCCCTGGCCACATTATTTGTTGTCAATAAGATCATAAGAGAAGAGTAGGGAAGAAACTTAATATCATTAATCCACTAATAACACGGCTTCCACAGATCTTCTCTGGTCAAAGTATCTGGAAAGAATGTTTAGCCTTTGGCCTTTTGAGAGTAACATGCGTAAGGATGGATATATATATGTATATATATATATATTTTTTATAGAAAAAAGACTGTATTAAGAGAGAATAATTACAAAAAAGGGAGGACAAGAGATTCTCCTGAAGAGAATATAGTAAATAAATAAAAAAAAACTAGAATCTCTAATTCAAGATAGCTTTTCAATCTCAAATCCATTAGAGACTCCCTTGAAATAACCATGAGCTGACACCAATATGGAGGCAAAGAATACAACTGTATCCCATAAAAGGTGAGAAGGAAGAAAATTTTGTGGAAAATCTCACATTTTTTTCCACCCAAAGATCTCACAAGCCAGCAAAATGAGCATACAAGGATGAATATTCTAATTAATCCTTTTGCTTTCCTTTTTTATGCCTTTTGTTTGGTTGCTAAGTTGGATCTTGCTGAGTGGTCAGTGTGTTGTGTTGAGGTAAGAGAATAGCTACATCTGACACTTGTCCATTGTAGAAGAGAATACATCATAGTTGTGCTGACGTAGTGTTTGTTAGCAATCTCTAAAGCCAATATAGGTTAGTCACCCTGAAGCGGGTAGAGACCTATATATTTAGGTGTCTAGTTTTTTACATTTTTGTGCTGAAAATACAAGACTCCCAAGTTTCCTTAATTAATATAGTCCTTGGTTATCCAAACAATAAAGAAGACTCTGTGAACAAAACGGTTCCTTAACTCATCCCAGCTTTGTAGCATTTGGCTTATGTTGGGGGTAGACTAGAGACACTGTTCTAACTATCGACTCTAGTAGAATTACTGAAGATAAAACTTGAGGAATGATATTGTTCTTCATGGATTTACTGGTGATAGCTATAGGTTACTGGAATTTTGTTTGTTTTCTTCTAATCATTACTCATGCATGAATGTATCTTGATCTTATGATGCTTTATCTGGTATCTTGCCTTACAGCACAGTTGGACACCATATTCTTTCTCTTGCAGTCAAATAATAATAATTTCGATTTCTTTTTTTTTTTCAAGTACAATACGTCAACAGTTGACAAATACTGAAGACATACGTCGCATTAGGAAGAAAGCTCCTTGCACTCGTCGTGAGATTGTAATGATTGAGAGACAATTTTTGGAGGATGAAATTTTCCATGAACCCATTTTTACTGGTGAGTTATGGTTTGAGTGTTTGCCTGTGAATTTGCATTATTGATTGGGCTTATATGTTCAGATTTTCTCCCCATCTCAAAACAATTTATCAGCCTATAAATTTGCTTCATGAGATATTGTTATGTTCCTGCATGGTGAGCTAGATTGTTGTTTCTGGCTTGCTAAAAAGGAGGAAAGCTTTAGGGTTAATGCTGTATCTATCCAATTGATTGTCTTCATCTCCAGGTTCAATTGGCATATGAATAAGACATTTTTCAGTTAAGCCTGAGACTATGCTTTGAAATATTGCATCTCTGTTTATAACTCTTTCTATTGAATTGTTCATTACTAAAAGCTTATAGTAGTGGCGACTCTTGCCTTGTTTTCCCTGTAGTCTTGGATGAAAATAGTAGTTCTCTATGATTGTGTTTTCTACACCTATGCAGATTGCTATTGCAGTTTCTTCTAAAGTATTTACAGTTGGTTTCTCTAACATTCATTTATGCGAATGCATGTGAGCAGAATTATTCTGATGGCAACATTTTCATTTTCTTAATTGAGTGTGGAGCATTACCCTATGACCTTCGAAGCTGTCTGAGTCCTCTTAACATATTTCAGGTGTGTCAGCTGATTTGATACTTATGCGAAGTGAGATATTTGATCTGACTAGAATCAAGGTTTGCAATTATGATTTAGATAGTTCTTCCATGGATGCAACAAATGACGAAAGGTCCTATTCTAGAATACACATTACTGAAATTCATGGAGGGGAAATGAATATTGGAGATGCGGTAGTTCAAGGTGATGTAGATGCACAACCTGCTGAGATGCTTACTTTGTCCGAGTGCTATCCAGCTGAAGTTGAATTAGGAACTCATCATATTGATGCTCATGACCATGTGGATATTGCTTCTCATTTGAAGGGGTTTGATAATTCTCAAAATGCTGAAAAAACCTGTAGAAGAAGTTTACAGGGTTATGATGCCGAAAATTGCTCTGATGCCCCTGGGCTCGAAGCAACTTCTGGAACTAGTTTGGTCTTTGGAAATAATACGATGCCAGATGACCTTGGTGCACCACTGACTGTTACGGTTAAACCCAATGATGATGGTTCTATGCATACAGATATGTTGGATATGGCAACTTTTCATAACGTCAATACAGTTTCTATTCCAGAGGATAAATATGTAGAGAATGAAGGTGATAATAATGGAATAGGTGCAGTTGAAATTAGAACACTAGTTCAAACAGAAGGTTCTGAAGGTGGCAACAGTTTGTATGCATCCTTTGTGACTGGCTCTAAGGAAATTGATGAATGTAGCTACCGGACTGTGATTAATGGAGACCTACCTCTGGAGGAAATTGGTAACAAGCTAGGGGGCTTGAATGAGGATCAAACCTTTGCTTCTGGCTTGGGTTGTGATGATAAAGACTCAATAACTGGCTGCATGTTTTCAGAAGATACCAGAAAAGATTGTATACGTTCTGTAGCTCCTGTTTTAGATGCACAAGAAACTTCTTTGAATGAAGAAATTTCAGTCTGTCAGGAAGCTGGCCTGTGGAGTAGTATGCATTCAGAAATCTCAGCTATCGAAAGTTCCTTCATAGATCATAATGGTGTAAGTTCTGTTTGGTTTAAGGAATCTAATGTCTATTGTGGTATGTTATATGATGTATTGGGTAATTGGGTTATCTAATTTAATTGTATTGGCTCTTTTAATTCCCATAATCAACTCATTTAAGAGCTTTGGTCCCCCCCCCCCCCCCCAAAAAGTCACTTTTTGAGGAGCTAAAAAATTTTATCTTCTAAAAAGAAGTGAAGGAAGTTATTTTTATTCTCTTAACTGCCAAAAAATTTGAATTTTGCCATGATAAAAAAGGACTTTCATAATTACCAAAAGAACCTTAGAGCTTTTTTATTAAAGGGTCTTATAAATTGGTTCCATTTGTCTATTTTGTGAATAAGTATATCTTGCATGGTGAAAATATATTGAAGTTTTATATACTGGAGCAATTTTTACTATGGTAATTAAATTTGGATGTTCAACAAGCAGCAGCAGTGGTTTTGAATGTGAAGCCTAAGTCCCTTGTGCCTCAGCTCCCAGCTTTTCCTCACAAGAAGTGAAATCTCTCTTTCTTTTTTTTTCTTCAGGAAATATGGCCATTGTAACTGCATTGCTTTAATTTATATAGTTCTGCAGCATCACCCTTTTTTTTTTGGTTGCAATGTCTTAATGTTGTTTCCCAGAACACATCAAAATATATGTTCTAGCTTATATTGCTGGATTTTTGCAGTAGAATGTGAAACTTCTCGCTGGAATCTCCACTTCCTAATGAGGTGGCATTGAGCCAAAGGATTTTTGTTTTACAATGACATATGAAGACAGTTATAGTGGTCTCATTTCCAATAATATTAAATTTGAGTTTAGAATATTAAACTTTGCTCAGCTATGGCAGATATCATTTTGCACATCTAAACTTTACTCTTGTGATCTGAATTTACAGTTTCCATGCTTATATTTGACTTTTGCTTCCCTTTTTTTTTTCCTGAAGTGTTTTAGCTCTACATATGCAGTTTTCGTACTTGATATGATTGTTTGGTATATTCTAATGAAATGCATAATTTGGTATGCTTTTCCTTAAGCTCTGCATCAGGAATTTTTTGGGATCATGTCATGTCAATGACTGAAAGTGTTGGGCCTATCTTCCCCTTTCAAATTATATGTATAGTTATTGCACTGTTCGATGCATATATAATTAAATATTTTCATTACATGTTGCAGGATAATGCCAATGTTGCTGATGACACAGGTTTGTTTTTGAAATGTCTTCTTGTTAAACATTTGTGTATGGGTTTGCCAGTCCAATTAGCAGTGTATATGTCTGGTTATTTTTTTACTGATATCATATGAAATTACTTTTAAATTCCTTCTCTTCTGGCTAGTGACCAATGCCATAATCTGAACTGTGATGAGAGCTAACCAAAGTATATATAAATTATGCAAAAAGGAGCTATTTGAATGGAAAATAATTGTGCAAAAATTAGAGTACAACAAGCAAATTATATGAAATCCATTGGAGGCTTCTTTAATGAAACATTGCATTTTCTATAAGAACCAAAGACTAGGACCTTCTTCTACTCTATTGTCTTTTTCTCCCACTGTTCTATTCCAGCCTTAACTTGAATCGTGGTGGCTGGCATCATACCTGAAATGCGTGTCACCCTTATTTTTATCCTGGCACTTCAGGCTTTGAGGTGATCTGTTCTCCCATTATTTCTTATACATGAACAAATCCCAAAGACGATGAACCATCGTGCACCCCTTAACTCACATTAGTAGTTGTTGAATTCCTATCTTCTACTTCACCTATAAGTAGATAGTGATTTGGATCAAACCTTAATGCACTGGACAGATATTGAAGAGAACTTGTCATATTAAAGTCCAGCAGGCTTTATCCACTACTACTATGATAATAAGGATATTGTCTTTATATGCCATCATTTATTTATTTATTTTTAGACAAAAAGATTTTATTGAAGGAAGGAGAATATTATATTACAGGATAAGCTATCTTTAAAAAAAAATAATAAAGCTAACAAAAAACAAAACCAAGAAAAACTTGATGAAAGTTCCAATCCTTGTGTAAAATTGTTAAGCTCATCCTAGGAAAGAATCCATGAGCCTTCATTGACTTTTGCAATGACTGAAGACCCCTCCATACTATGTATACAATTTGGAAGTAGTAAGTTTGCGTTCTTGGGTTTGTATAAAGTTCTGGGATTAGATTGTGTCATTGTGGTAGTTGATCCCAGAAGCTTGAGTTCTTTGGACTTTGGAGAAGGCCAAGAATGGTTTTATTACTTAATACACCTCTCAGACCAAAGCCCTTGGGGTTTACATATGGACAAAAATAGATATTTCAAGAATTAATAAAATCTTTCGAAATTTGCAGAGGCAAGGATTTGAGTCTTTATCCTTTCGGTTGATGAGGCTATGATACCATGCTGAGTGCTAATTGATCCCAATGGTTAAGTTGTTAGAGGAAAGCCAAAAAAATGGTTTTATTACTTAACATAGCCTTTACAAAGAAGGATCGTTCTGTGAAGGTCAAGGATTAGAGGCCTATTAGTTTGATTTCTAGTGTTTATAAGATTATCATGAAGGTTTTGCCTGAGGTGATACTATTTCGCCTTCTCATAGTGCTTTTATGGCTGGTAGGCAGATTATTAATGCAGCTCTTGTGGCATACAAGGTGGCAAACGGTTAGGATTCGTAAATGCCAAGACATGGTTTTTAAATTGGATTTTGAAAAAGCTTATGAATCTATGATATGGTTGGTTGGAAATTTTTAGAGAAAGTGATGAAACACAAAGGGTTTGGAGATCGATGGAGGAATTGGATTAGAGGTTGTTTATCTATAGCTACTTTCTCAGTTATTGTTAATGGAGAGCCTAAAGAGTGGTTTAAGGTGCAATAGGATATCTGGCAAGGAGATTCCCTCTCTTTTTTGTTATTTACTTTGTTGTGGATGTGCCTAGTAGGATGTTTCAATGAGGCATGGATAGGGGGCCTAAAAGAGGCTTGGTTGTTGGAAATGATTTAGTGGTAGCTTCTCACTTGCAATTTGCAGATGGCACAATTGTCTTTTTACCTAAAGATAAGGATAACTTCCTAAATGTTCTTTCCTTGCTTCAAAATTTTTGAAAGGATTTCTAGTTTGCTTATCAATCCTAGCAGGAGTGATTTGGCAGGTATTAATGTAAAAGATCATTTTTTTGGGAGATTTCTCTAAGTTGGCATGTTGTGCTATTATGGATTGTAACTCCACTTTGGTTTAAAGCTTATGGTTTCTTTCAAGAAAAAAGTTTAGCTTATTTACAAAGGGATTGGAATTTGTTCTAGAACTTTGACTAGGTGGTTTTCTTACTTTTAAGGGTTGTTTATCCTTGAACCTGTCAAAATGGGCTAACCCCACCCCACAAGTTAACCCAATGGTTAAATTGTGCTTCGAACCAGTCTCAGGTTAGGCAATTTTTTTTTGCGAGGTTGGGTTGTCACTATCAATTCCAGTCTCAGTCCCACATTGAAATTTACTAAGTGGTTTCAATCGGGTTAATGCATCTATTTCCTTTTAAAAATTAGTTTCACATTAATTGAAATGAGATCTATTTTTTTTCTCGTTATTAATTAATTAACTTAAATATTTAAAATAATTTGAAATGGTTTATAAATATAAAATTTATACTAATGAAAAAAAGTTTCCTCATATTTGTATATTCGAATACTAACCTAGAAAAAATTCAATGAATATTACTAGTAGTATTATTAATTGTGATATTAGGTAGGGCTAAGATTGAAAAATGAAAGTTTAACCCCAAGTATAAGGAAGCAAATTGAAGTTTTCAAATCGAAAGGTAGCAATATGCTATACATTCTTCCTTAATATATATATTTTTTTCTAATTATAATTCTCACACAATCGTTATCAATGCTTTTGATTATTAAATTGTCTTTTTATTTTATTCTTCAAAAATTTCATTAAAGCTAAATGTAATTATTTCTCTTAAATTTGTCTAATATATGTATTGTCAATATTAGATGTGTATTAACCCATTAATTCAACATTAAAAGTCATTTAATATTATCTTGATACACACACACACACACGGGCGCGTGCGCGTGCACACAAAAACAAACACTAACCCATTAACGCAACATTAATGGTTATTTCGAGGTGGTCCTTAAACAGGTCAGGCCAAACCAGTGCTAGGAAAAATTAATAGTTTCAGACCAACCCATTGGACCTAACTTAATTTGACACCTCTATTTAGTAATATTTTCCTTTTGATTAAAAAATTCTTTGCTGATTTAACTGATAAATGGCTTGGAAGGCTTTCCACTTCTTGAAAATTCATGGGTTATTCATTTTATCACAACTAATCTAACTTTCTCTGTCATCAAGAGTTGCATTTATTCTGAAATCTCTTGTTTCCTTATCCTTCTCATCATTTGGACCTTGTCTTAGTACTATATCCTCATTTGGATAGATGGAAACTTTGTTTGAGAATGAGTTTTTGGATCATTATAGTATTTCTTGGCCTAGAATATGCCCAAAAACGTTCCTTTAGGATGTAATGTGGGGGATGATTGTCGTTTACATTCCTAGGAGGATCCTTGGTTGGGAGAGATTCGTTTTTTCATTCATTTTCCATGTCTTTATTGCTTATCTACCTTTCATAATGTTGTCGTCTCATTATTTGTTCATCAAGAAGGTTCCAATGTTTCTTGGAATTTTCACTTATTAAAGAATTTGAATGATAGGGAGGCTTCTGAATTTGCTTGTTTGAAGGAATTTGCTTGATTCTTTCAACTTTTCCTCTCTCCCAGATAGGCGTACATGGTCTTTAGACAGGTCAGGTTCTTACATGTTCAAATCTGAGTTTTTGGTCGAAGACCCTCCGAATCAGTTTTTACCTTTTTTAAGTCTTTTTTCGAAGCTCAAGGTTCCTTCTAAGGTGTCTCTGTTTGGGCTGCTGTTTGCCATAGGATCAATACTAATGATATGCTTCAAGTCTGCAGGCCTTGGGAGCTTTGGACCAAATTATTTTCTTTATTTGATGTTATCTGGGTTTGCCCTTTAAATTTGGGTTGTTTTTTACCTATCAATTTCGGGAATTTTGGGGGGAATAAGGATAAGAAGGCTCTTTGGGATTGGGTTTGTTTTGCAGTTATTTGGTGCATTTGGTTGGAAAGAAATGGTCAGACACAGTCAAGTGTTCTTTTGTGGGACATGTTTTTGTTTGTAGCTTCGCTTTAGATGAAAGCTAAGGGTTTTCTTAGAGGCTCTAGTTTGTCCGATTTGCATATAAATTGGGCAGCAATTTTTTGTCAACTTTTGAGGATTCTGTATCCTCGTCTTGTATTCTTTCCCTTATTTATAAAAGTTTCTTTTTCTATCCCAAAAAAAAAAAAAAAGAGTTGAACTATAAGGAGTGGTAGATTAACCTTGATTTTTTTTTTTTTTTTTGGGGATTGAAAAAGAAAATATTATTAGGAAGCATGAAAGATGAGCCATTCTCAAAAGACAGAAAAACTTAAAGACTAAGAGTTATGTAGATAAATAATCAATCATAGTTTTAAAACAGATTCCCAATACTTTGCAAAGCTGTCAAACTAATCCCTTGACAAAAACCATGAGTTTTAAGCCACAGCGAAGTAACAAACATTATCTTATCCCAATGAGAAACACAGGCTGAAATTGTTGTTTAAAAATTCTAGCATTAACCTTCAAAAATTATTGAAGACAAGTTTGACAGCACTAAAATTGATAAGATAGTATAGAAACTACTTATGAGTGTTTGTCTAAAAAGTTTCATGAAATGTAATTCGTTATAGAATTGACAAGAAATATCTGGAAGTATTGGATTTCAGTTTGCAAAAGGTCTTCAAGTCCAAACTAAGTGAAATAAAGCAGAAATCGAGGTTGGCCAATTTATAATGCATATAGACTAAGCATTTCAGCCATTTCGGACTATTATTGTGAAGAAAACTGTAAAAAATGAAAATGTAGAAACTGTGGCTAGGAATTCTCCATTATTACTCTCTTACAACTGTTCTTTTGTTTGGCTTCCACATTGCCTGACCTGGATTTGTCACAATCCTGATGGTTCTAGGTAATAATGTCCAGAATTGCTGTAGAAATCACCAATTTCTGACTGTTATATGAGATCTTAATTGCCAGCCTTGGAGAATTGAAGTGAATTGTATGATTTGAATCATGGGCCATAGACAGCCATGTTTTTGTTGCTGTCATTTTTATGCTTTTTATCGTTCTACAAAAGTATAGAATCATTTATTGCTGCTACCTTTTGGCTTCTTTGATCTCTGTCATTTATTTTTAATCTCTTTTTGTTCCCAGAATTTTTGAATGTTGGTGACGATGAGATTGTTGGAGATGATGAAGATTGTATACCATGTACTGAAGGAACTGACCTTGAAAATAGTGGGTGGTCTTCACGGACAAGGTTTGTTTTTGTGATAGTAACAAGCTTTTACTGCATAAAATGTAATTGCACTTGCTCTTTATTTTTGTGTGATTTTGCACTGCTTGTCACACCATACATATCTCTTGAACCCAGACCTCATTATTTTGTTCTTGGCAGTTGCTATTCTGAATTTTGCACTGCTTGTCACACCATACATATCTCTTGAACCCAGACCTCATTATTTTGTTCTTGGCAGTTGCTATTCTGAACTTTTCTTACACTGATGTACCAAATGGTGTCTTCTTAACTGCCTGACTGCCATTGCATTGATGGTTCTGATGCTTTAGAATTAGAAGACAGGGTGTGGGAGTTATACACTATAGAATATTCTATATGTTCTAATGGGTTTACTAAAAGGATTATCTTTTTTTTTTTTTTTTTTTATGGTTCACTTTTGAGTCCATTGGTAGACAGTCTAGGAAAGTTCAGTGTGTCTTGTCCATTTTGTTAGCTTGCATAGTTTTTAAGTATTGTGTTGATGCTTCTTTTTCTGTTGTGAACTCATTGGAGTGTTAACATTCTCATGCAAGCTGGTTCCTAACATGTTTTATTATTGTAACTAACTAATGCATTTTTCAACAGGGCTGTTGCCAAGTATCTGCAGATTTTGTTTGATAGGGAGGCTCTACATGGAGGGAAGAACCTCCCTCTTGACAACATATTAGCTGGTAAAACTCGTAAGGAAGCATCAAGGATGTTCTTTGAAACGCTGGTATGTTTTTAAAAATTACTTTATGTTACATATAAGTTTTGGGAGCTATAATGATATACATGTTCCATATTCAGGTTGACATTTATTAAAACTTCCTCTTGATAAATTAATTGATGAATTAAACATATTTTATGTGATTGAGGAAAGTGTGTATACATCTTCCATATTCAGTTTGTATAATTTTAATGAAATAAATAGGACATTAGAGTATTATAATCTTTCTTTCTTTCTTTCTTTTTTTTTTTTTTTTTTGGGATGAAAAAAAAGAATGTATTAATTTAAGGAAAATGTGTTCAAAGGATAAGTAGGACTAAAGACCCCAAAAGATAGAAAAAGGCATTAGAGGAGAACATACCAAAGACAAAGCCTCAAAATCTTAATGGTATGTTTGGAAGTTAGGAGGAAAAGGAAGGGAAGACATTGATAGAGACTGGAAGGTAAGAGAAAGGGAGGAGGATGGAAGGTTAAAAGAGGACTTCCCTTCCCCTTGTTTGGATGTTTAGAAAATCCTCTAAAATCCCCGAAATTGCAGTAACACAAAATAGTTAGTAATGGAGGGTGTTGGAGGACTTTAGAGGATTAGCCATAAACCCCCAATCTCTTCCCCTCCTAGATGAAAACTCCCAAACAAAGAGAAGGTTATGACATAACCTTCCATCCCTCCTCCTACCCCTCCATTCTCCCCCATCCAAACATAGCATAAGAAAAAAAACCTTATCAGCAAGAGAGCTCTCCAATCTCTCTGAGTCTGAAGGAAACTCTGAAAAGCCACGAGCAAATGGAGATGCAAAGATATGTCCTCTCAATATCCAAGCATTCCTCTCAATCCAGCACAATGCCATAATGGTTTTTTATCCTTAGCACCTCCAATCCTTTGAACTTAACCAGTAAGAGTTTTTTTCTCCAGGACTCCCCAAACACATGGAAAAAGGTGATTCTGAAGAAAGCAGGCTGCTGGACAAATGCAGAAATAAATGTGAAATAAACCATGTAGAGAAGTTGCACAACACAGAACTTTGCTGATAAAGTTGTATATGACCTGCGAATTTGCAACAAATCATTGGTGTTTATCTTGTTAAATACTGCTATCTTTATGAAAGACTTAACCTTGCACCGAAGGTATTTAGAACTCAATTTTCTAGGGGGAGTATTTATGTATTGGAATGAAAGAGGGTGTTCGTATAATTCCCTATAAAATAAACAGGAGATTGGAGTTGACTTCATATGGTTTGGTAGTGGTGGGACTAAAAGGGATCATTTGGTGAGTAGGGAGATCTCTTGGAAGTCCAAGAAGTAAGGTGTTCTAGGTCTTTGGGACACAGTCATTTCTCTTGTGGCCATTTCCTTTGAAAACTGATTGCCTTTGGCATAAGGTGATCAAGATCAAGTATGATCTTTAGCAAAATGGATGGGATGCTAAGTTGGGGCCAATGAGACCTGTAGGAGTCCTTGGAAATATGTCTCACAGATATATCCTTCATTTCTTCTCTTGGTTCATTCTGTTGTGTGGGGTGGTGCATGGATCCATTTCTAGAAGGATCCTTGGATGGAACCGGCTGTCTCTTTGGATTGCTTTCTCCGTCTTTATCATGCTTCTTCCCTCCCTAAGACTACTATATCTCTGTCGATCAGCAAGATCATGACTCTTGGAATATTCATTTTATTAGGTATCATAATGATAGAGACTTCTGAGCTGCTGTCTTAGATGATGTATATGGTCCTTGGATTCTGGTTCTTTCACTTGTAAATCTTTAATTTTTGGGTCCATGATCCTTCCTGTGAAAATTGGTCTTTTTTGAACCTCTGGACTGCAGTCTTGAACAAGATTAACACAAACGACTTGTTTTAGGTGTGGGGACCAAATAAGTTGTCGTCTCTGGATGGTATGTTGTGTTATCAGAGATGGAAGACATTAGTCATATATTTTTGCAATGTGATGTGGCCTGCCAATTATAGAGCTAGTCATTTTCTGTATTTGGGGTTTCTAAGATCTGCCCAGCCAATTTGGAAGTCTTTTTATACTCATTTCTGGGGTTTTGGAAGCAATAATGAAAAGGGGGCTCAGTGTGATTGCGCTGAGTCAGCTTTTTTATGGTGTATGTGGTTGGGACTAATGCAAGAATCATTACACAGTAATGTCAATTTCTTCATCTCTTCGGTACTAGATTCTGTTTGTTGTTTCTTTGTGACTTAATGCTAATAATTTCTTTAGGGGAATGAATTTGTCAGTTTTGCAGAGGGGTTGGAGTTGGCTAATGTTATGTTTTTATTTACTTTGTTTTGTCATGATTTGTAGCCATTTGGCATCTTTCTTCAAAGGGTTTTCTAAACTTTTTAGGTTGTCGGCGTATGTTTTGCTTTTATGTTGGGGGGGTGTCTTGGAGTTCAAGGGTTGGTTTAATAGCATTGCTTTGGCATGTATGATTATATATATAAATTTGTTATTGTATGTTGAAGTGACATTCATTGCTTCCTTATCTATGACATGTTCTATTTAGGATTGTCGTTACAATTCTACTTATAATAGGGCTGCAATTTATAATATGTTTGGATGGGAGGGAATGGATGGGAAGGAAAGATTATGCTATAACCTTGTTTGGGAATTTTGATTGACGGGAGGAGGAGATTTGATGTTAATCCGCTCTAAAGTCCTCGAACTCCCTTCTATACTCACTTTTTTGTGCTCCTCCAATTTGGGGGCTTTGGGTGAGTTCTTTAAACATCCACACAATGGGAAGAAAAATCATCTCTTAACCATACGTTCTCTTCCCTTTCTTTGCCTTCCATTTTCTCTTTATGGTATGTTTGGAAGTTAGAAGGGGAAGGGAAGCGAAGATACTTACGAGGGCAAGAGAAGGGAGGAGAATGAATGGTTAAGTCATGACTTTCCTTCCCTTAGTTTGGAAGTTTAGAAAACCTTTCAAAATCCTTCAAATTGGAGAAACACAAAAAAGGGTATTGGACGTTATTGGGGGATTAATCATAGGGAAAAATACAATTTACCCACCCATAGTATAACTCTAGTTTCAATTTATCCATCCATGGTTTAAGGTGTCGCAAGGAAGCAGCATGTAGTTTTGTATTGTTAACACTTTATTCACCTGTATTAATTTTTCGTCCAAATCTAACAAATTGTCACATTTCAATATGTGTTCCTTAATTTGATCCTGATTGCATTCCATCATTTCCGATTTTCTTTTTTGTCTAAATCCAAAATCCTGAAGAAAAAATTTACCTTTGATTCTTAGGGGTTTTGGATTTATGCAAAAGAGGAAATTGGGAACAATTGGAGTGCAATCGGGGTCAAAGTATAGCTAATTAGGGAGCATATGACTAACATGGGATAAAACCCATTAAATTTGGACGGAAAATTAGCCTCGGTGGGTAAAGTGTTAATGGTGCAAATCACATGTTAATTTTTTTTGTGACACTTTAAATCACGAATGGATAAATTGAAACCAAGATCATATCATGAGTTGATAGTGTATTTTTCTCTTGATTATAAACCCCCTCTCTTCACTTCCTTAATCAGAACTCTCAAACAAGAAGGTTATGACGTAACCTTTACTTCCCCTACAATCTCTTCCATCCAAACATAGCATTATTGTCTTCCATTTCCTTTCCCTTCTAACTCTCAAACATAGCATTAGTTTCTTGGAGTGTGGGATTTAGGTAATTCTGCTGTGGTAACATACACAGGATGTGTAACTTGGATGCATTGGGTATGATTTCATGGAAGTCTGAGTTCGTTTCTGCTGTCGATAAATTGTGTATTTTGAATTTAATTTCTACCATATTGGCAGGTTCTCAAGACAAAGGATTATGTCCATGTAGATCAAACCAAACCCTTTGCCAACATCAACATCAAACCCCGAGCGAAGCTGATGAAGTCTGATTTCTGAAACCTTAGGGAGTGGCAGATATAGTCATCAACCCTTTCCATCAATTTTTTTTTCTTTTTAGTTACGGTTCATTTGTAATTTTTCTGGGATAGGAATTAGCTTAGTTTGGGTCATAAAATTGAAGTGACACGTGTATCTCTCTACTTGTAGTAAGATATAGTAATCTGGATCTTATTTATGTATATATCTTTGTAAAAATATAGTCATTTGTAACCCCTATGGTGCTAATTTTTATGGTTGAATCGAATGGATCCCCCAACAGCGATAATGTTATTCTTCTGCCATTCTACCATCTCTTGCTCCGAAGATATATATGTAAGGGAAAGGGACCAGTAATTCTAGCAAGTGGACGAGGAGATTATGTTTTTGTACGTACATGGATTGTATGAAATCAGCTGTATTAATTCTTTCGATAGCTTGCCATGCCCTGTATTACCTATCCAGTTATATCACCTTTTTAATTGTTAAGCACTGAGTTTGGCGTAGATTATTCAAAAAATCATTGCTTCACATAATATTTGGAGCTGGATCAGTTGTTTTGCAATTTATATATTTATTTAAGTTAAACTATAATTTTGATTTCTCCAATATATAAATTATAACATTGGTTAAATATAATAATATATTTTGGTTTTTTGAATATACAAATTGGAACAAAGTTTAAATTGATGATTTTTCTCAAATTAAAGACGGTAAATTTTAATTAACTTACAGAATTTTGAAGGGTTGATAATTATTGAAAAGTAAAATTGGAGAAATTTATTTTGTTGTGTTAGAAATCTATAAATTAAATCATTTATTTACACGAATGTTTTTTAGTTATAAGTATTACATAATTCACTAATTATTTTTAGTTGATAATATGAAATTTTATTAATGTTGTATGCGTATTATAATTTTAGTCTTTAATGTGAATTTAATTTAATCTAATTTATATATTAGAATGATAAAAATAAAATATTAAATTTAAGAGGAGTAGAATGTGGTCAACTCCACAGTCATATGTTTTTTTTTAGTATTATAATTTTTGAGTCAATACATAGCAAAACAAATTATTTTACATCTGTATTTTTTTTATTGTATTTTACATCTGTATTTGAATGTTGATTAGTAAATGTTTGTCCCTGAAAAATACATTTAAATGTCTTACATGTTTTGGGAAAAAAATACATTAAGAATACTTTGTTGCTAAATCAAGTTGTAATTTCTACAAGTTTTTAACTATGGAATATTGTATAAACCAAAATATGAAAAGTTGCCGTGTAAATCTAATTGAAAGAGATTCCAAAATCATTTGAAGAGTATTTTTTGTTGGTATTATAAAATGGAATGCACATTTGTTAAGAAATGATTTTACATCATAATATGGAATTTTCATACCATCATTTCGTGGTGAATAATTTAATTATTCTATCACATGATGCAAAGGTAAAATTTAATTTTGATTATCATTTTTGAATTTATTATTCTCTCATAAATATTTTTTAATTATAATTTTGATAATAGAATTTTGGATATAATAATATTTTATTATTTATCATATAAATATATATTTATTAAATAAAATTATATATAAATTTTAACCAATAAATATTGAATGGACATTTATTATTTTTGTGATAAATATATTATTATGATTGATTTTTTTTCTCCATTTCATTTCTATATAATTTTGTTGTACTAAACATAAAATTAGAATAGAACGACCAATCTATTCCTAACATTATCAAATAAAATTTATAAAATTATAAAACAATCATTTCATTACATTCCATTCAATTGTTATTTTGTTTCCTTTTTTTTTTCCCATTTTATTTTCATTTATTCTAGCCAAATGAGTCACTAGTAATTAGAGGTGTAGATCGACTAAACAACCTATTAGGAGCATACAACCTAATCTACTTTGACCTAGTTTAATCTGACTTATTTATCTAAATAAATTAGTTCAAATTTAATAAATAAGTTTATTTAGATAAATAGGTTAGGTCTACTTTTTATAGGCTTGGTTTGGAGGCCTATTAGGCCAACCTATTTAATAATTAATATATTTATATATAATATATATGCATATATAAAATATTAATTAATATAAATAGTATTTTAAATATAATCTATTTATTACACTAAATCTCTTCCCAAACACACTCTCAGAGAGTGAGTTTGAAAATTTTTTCTTGCTATTGTGCATACATCATCCTCTTTTTCATTTTCCAATTTTATCTATTTTCTTCCACTATAGCCACTTAAAGTCTGTTTGGCGCAAATAGCTGAAAAGATAGTTGATAATTGATAAGTTAACTGTTAGCTGTTTTACTAGTTGCTCGCTGCTAGTTATTAACTAAAAGCTGATAATCTATCTGATTATATTAGAAGTGTTTAGCAAAATTAGCTGTTGAGCTAGTTCATAAATATAAAATGACATAAAAGTATATGTTAATATCATTAGATATATGAAATATATTACTTTTATTTTGAAAATGAGGCCAAATTGATATAATCAAGATATTCAAAATAAGAATATAATTATCTAAAATTTAATTAATTATATTTAATTATATCACAT